>JAOWBW010000653.1:347793-561914 GCA_026119855.1 Campanula takesimana | reverse complement strand
AAAAAAAAAAAAAAAAAGATTTTTCTTTTTTCTTTTTCTCCTATGTGCAAAAGTATGTGCTTTACTTGCTTTGCTCCTAGCCTCTCCTCCATCGTTCTCCATCATCCTTGAACTACTCTGGTCTGATTCTCTTAAAGGGATACGTTAGGCAGCCTTTGGCACTACCAACCATCATTCAGAGTACCATCTCGCCAACCCAACATCAAGGGCATTCTCTCATCAACATCTAAAGAATGGACATTCTCCATCAAAGCATCCTCCGCAGACATCAAGAATCCATCTCCACTCAAGCGGCAATGGTAAGTGAAGGTATGAATACATCCGACGTTTTCCTCAAAATCACACCGCACAAAAGATCACTCTTTACATTCTTCTTCTCCCTCATTACAAAGGTGCTTTCAAGATCACATCACACCACAGGCACACAATTTCACATCAATCAGAACATCGCACAAATCACGTATACCTGCCAAGCACACACATAATATGTGTACCAACAAAAAGTCAACAGCATGGGAAATTCAGGCATTTCATCCCCAGCAGAAAGTGGTCCGCAGTCAACAACGACTAACAGTCCAATGGCACAAACTTGGTCCATGGTGAGCCACGGAAAACAACACCTCTTCATCAAGCAATCCCCCTGCGGACTATAAGTTGGCCACGGTGGGCCGACTCATGCCACCGAACTCCTTTTCAATTTTCATCAGCAAGTGCCGCACAGCGCATCAGAATATGCCGCACCGCGCACCAGAATCAACAAGTGCCGCACAGCGCATCAGAATATGCCGCACCGCGCACCAGAATCAACAAGTGCCGCACAGCGCATCAGAATATGCCGCACCGCGCACCAGAATCAACAAGTGCCGGCACAGCGCATCAGAATATGCCGCACCGCGCACCAGAATCAACAAGTGCCGCACAGCGCATCAGAATATGCTGCACCGCGCACTAGAATCAACAAGTGCCGCACAGCGCATCAGAATATGCCGCACCGCGCACCAGAATTTCCATCCATAGACTATAAACACACCTTTTTTTTCAAACTGCGGCCGTGGTGGGCCGTCCTCAAGCCACCACACCCTTTCCATCTGTGAAAGTCGCTCACAACAGGGAGCGCACTCCTATCCTTTGTAATTTTAAATTCCAGCTTATCGAGTCTTCTTTCTTTTTCTTTGTCGATGTCCTCGGCGGTGTCTTTACTTTCGTCGACGCGTTTTGCTTTGCAATCCACGTCGCCGAGGGGCTCGGTAGACACCCCGCCTGGACCTCTCACCCGATTGCATACATAGTATTTTTATTTAACTATTTTTTATTAAGTTTCTTACTCGGTAAGTTCCTAACTGATTCCGTTAGTTTTGGGACTAAAACTGCATAACAGAATTAATTTTAGAGTCATTTCTGTCTTTCTGTCCATTTTTAGAATCGCGCGCTTCGGCACTGCTAACGGGCCGCGCGCGCGTCCGCCCCAAAAGCCGGACTCGCGCGCTTTCCATTTTGCAGTAACGGGTTGCACCTTATTTCCCTCCATTTTCTTATTACAAACATCTTTTCTTGATCACAAAACCATTTTTTTACATCCACATTCATCCCCCTTTTCTCATTAACTCCCAATCCCAAATTCTAAGCTTTTCCCAAAAACTAATATTTATTTCAATTATTATTTGATTTCTTTTATTTCTTTTATTTTTCTTTTATTCATTTATCTTATTTGTGATTGGCCCATTCCATCTCACATGGATTGACAATTTCCCTCCATCATTTCCCTCTTTTTTTTACCTATAAAAACCATCATCTTCTACCTTAGAAAGGGACTCCAACCTTGATTCACCAACTACATTATACAAAATTCTCCCAACAAGAGTTCTTAGTAACAAGACTCTACACAAATTGTTCTACAACAATTTCATTACAACAACAACACTTCAAGTCAAGGTTCCAAGTCCTCTTTCTCAAGGTACAACTCCATTTTCTTCCTTTGTTTCTTCTTCTTGATGTATGCAATCCCCATTAATGGGACATGACCAACATAACTACTTCACATATTGAAGTTAGTTAAGGTTATCTCCCTACATTTTAATCTTAACTTTAATTCACCATATGTTAATTTCTCTTCATCTCTTAATGTAATTCTTTAACATTACTTGTTACATGTAATCTTTATCATTAAATAAATAAAACAATTCTATTTTATTTCCCCTTATTTCCTCTTTTCTTCTCATCAAAGTTGTTAGCACATTTCTATTTAATTAATTGAAGGACATGTAAAAATATTAGAACACCAATAGTAGCAAGACCCGCGTAAGCGGGGCGGAGTGGGTGTTTAAGTACTTCCCACTCCGTCACCAACCCCCGAACCCTCTCTCCCGAATCTCTGGTTTTGTACATAAATTAGGCTATTTCTAGGTTTTTCTTATGTTCCTTAAAAACATAGGTGGCGACTCTAAACAATCTAAAACAAGTTAGACATCCTAGGATAATTCACCGCTCTAAAAAATATTAGAACACCAATAGTAGCAAGACCAGCGTAAGCGGGGCGGAGTGGGTGTTTAAGTACTTCCCACTCCGTCACCTAACCCCCGAAACCCTTCTCTCCCGAATCTCTGGTTTTGTACATAAATTAGGCTATTTCTAGGTTTTTCTTATGTTCCTTTAAAAGCATAGGTGGCGACTCTAAACAATCTAAAACAAGTTAGACATCCTAGAATAATTCACCGCTCTAGCCAAGCCGTGGTTCCCCGAGGTATCTACAGGTTTGTGCACCAACTCACTTCCATGTGCGAGCCAATCTTCAAGCTACTCAAGAAGAATGTGGCTCTAGAATGGACCAACACGTGCCAAGAAGCCTTCGACCAAGTAAAGCATTACTTGACGTGCCCTCCTGTTCTAGTCCCGCCGCACAAGGAGAAGCCTCTTTTGCTCTATCTCACTGTCAATGATGAAGCCCTGGGGGCTATGTTAGCACAAGAGCAACGAGAGTCCACAAAGGAGAATGCCATTTATTTTGTCAGTCTCCGATTCCAAGGAGGCGAAAAGAACTACTCTGTCTTAGAGAAGTCATGTGCAGCATTGGTTTGGGTCACTCAAAAGCTCAAACACTATATGGAAGCTTTTTCCGATAAAGCTAGTAGCAAAGGTGGACCCACTCCGCTACATCTTCGAGAAGCCTTTCATGTCAACAAGAATAGCCAAATGGTACTTCATGCTCGCCGGCTACGATATCACTTACGTCACACTAAAATCCGTCAGGGGGAAAGTGTTCAGTGACCAGCTTGCTGAATTCCCGTGTGACAAAGTGAAGGGGGAAGACGTACAGTTCCCCGACGAGCATTTAATTTGTACTGCAACCGAGGAAAATAAGTGGCAACTTTTTTTCGATGGCGCCGCCAATAAACACGGCTTTGGTATAGGAATATTGCTTGTTGATCCAAAAGACATCTACACTCCCATTGCCATCCGTCTGGAATTCGAAGCTACCAACAACATTGCCGAGTACGAAGCATGCGTAGCAGGGTTCGAAGCAGCTCTCGAAAGAAACGTCACGGAACTAGAAGTATTCGGCGACTCTTTACTCCTTATCAATCAGCAATCGGGTAAAATGGCGAATCCAAGACCCGACCCTCCAACAGTATGGTCAGCAAGTTGAAGAATTGGTTGAACAATTCCAAGAGATCACTTTCAACTACCTGCCAAGGGATAAAAATCGCTTCGCCGATGCACTGGCCACTATAGCTTCATTAGTCGAAATGCCCAAAGGGAAAATGGTGAAGCCTTTCAAAATTTCCCGAAGGAACAGTCCGGCGTACTGCATGAGTATCGAGATTAACGAGGTTCAAACAAACTCTCCGTGGTATTCGGATATCATGAATTTCCTCAAAGATGGCATTTATCCCGAGAATAGCAATAAGAAGTCTCAAGCGGCTCTGCAAAGGCTAGCCTCTCGGTACGTACTGATTGGAGACCGAGTCTACAAAAGACACCACGACGGGATCAATATCTTATGCGCCAATGAGACCGAAGCTCAAGAGATAATGTGTGAAGTGCACGAAGGAGAGTATGGACCCCACATGAATGGGTTTATGCTAGTCAAGAAGATACTCCGCATTGGTTACTATTGGAGCACTATGGAACGAGACTGTATCGAGAAAGGAAAAAGGTGTGCCAAATGCCAATTCCATGCTAATCTACAACATGCTCCGCCCTCACAACTTTACAACATGGTCACACCTTGGCCTTTCTCTTGTTGGGGGGATAGACATCATCGGTAAAGTCCATCCTGCCGGAAGCAATGGGCAGTCATTCGTCCTAGTGGCCGTCGATTACTTCACAAAGTGGGTCGAAGCACAAGCCTATCGGACCCTCAACGCCAAGAAAGTGGCCGAATTGTTAAAGATTAATATCATGTGCCGATACGGCGTGCCGCATGAAATCATTTCCGACAACGGCTCTCACTTTGAGAAGGAAATGGATGCACTTTTGGTAGAATACAAGATCAACAAGCACAAGTCATCTCCTTACCGTCCCCAAGCAAATGGCGCGGTTGAAGCAGCAAATAAAACCATCGAGACAATCGTCAAGAAAATGGCCTCAACAGGAAGGGATTGGCCCGAGAAGCTACCATTGGCATTGTGGGGCTACCGCACATCAATACGGTCCACAACAGGAGAAACTCCTTATGCATTAGTCTATGGTTCTGAAGCCGTACTCCCGATGGAACTTGAAGTCCATCTCTACGGGTCCTCCTCGAGAATCAAGTCAACGAGGTCGACTGGATGCAAAGTCGATACGAACAGCTAGCCTTACTCGACGAGAAAAGGTTAAGAGCACTCGAACGCACAAGGGCGTATCAGCAAAGGATGGCAAGAGCTTTCAACAAAAAGGTGAAGCCTCGAAACATCAATGTGGGAGATTTGGTCTTAAGACAACATCCTCCTAACGCCATGAATCCCCTGGGGAAATGGGGACCCCGATGGATCGGTCCGTACGTGGTCAAAAAGATATTAAGCGGCGGTGCAGTCCGACTCGTGGATTTAGATGGTGACCAGCTGCCAAAGGAGGTCAACCTCGACAAACTCAAGAGGTTCTATGCTTAATAAACAAAGACCATAAAAATAAAAATAAATAAAAAAAAAAAAAAAAATCGCTCGCTAGGTTGAAAACCCGCAAGGGCGGCCTAGGAAAAAATTAGAGCACGTGCAAAAAAGAAGCCCGCTAGATTGAAAACCCGAAAGGGCGGTCTAGGAAAAAAAAACAGGGTGCACACAAAAAAAAAAAAAAAAACGGTCTTTGTTTGTTTGAACTACGGAGACCTGAGCCTCCCAACTGGAGGAACGTAGGCAACCTTCGGGTGCGGTCTAAAACATATCAAAAATACCCAATTCACTTCAAATAACAAGATGCAATTTTTATTCATTCAATGAATTATTCAAGCCATTACAACGGATTTATTGAGCAACAAAAGACATCAAAATATCAAACCTAAAACAAAGTGGTCTAATTGCAATCTCTTAGGGTACTAAGAAAAGTCCAATTTTCTCTTAGCCTTCAAAGGACCACCCGATCGTCTTTCAATCCTATTCTTCTTGGATAGCGGAGGAGCACTGATATGCACTGAAACCTTCTGTGTTGCGGCACGTCTCCTAGCATAAAGTCATCCAAAGGAGTACCGAAAGGGTCAGCCAGAATGTTACTCGAATCAGTAGCAGCGCTCCCTATATCTCAAAGTGCTGCTAGGCTCAAAACCCTTTCCGAACAACTCGGCACGAAGCACATCGACCCAAGTGATGCCACGGTAAAGGGTGCCAAATAAATAATCCAAGTTGCTCTCGGGAAGGAAGACACTCCCCCGATGCAGAGGAGCAAAAGCCCAACGGTTGCGGTCATCTCCCCAAGCCGACTGAAGCTCACCCAAGAAGTCCGGACCCATGTAAGCAACCGGACGAAGCACTCCGTCCCTCGAAAAAGGAATCATCTGTTGGCGACCAAACTTCCGCAGAACCCGCTCTGGCTGGTAAAATGACGAATCTCTCAAACCGGGTACAACCACGTGCTGAAAACCAAGAGTCCATTCCACAAAAGGACGAAGACCCCAAGAAGGAGGGCACCACTCAATATCGACGGTTACCCGAGAGGCAAAGAATTTCTTCCAACCATCTTCGGATAAATCTCGGATCAATAACTTCTTCCTATGAACAGCAAAGGAGACAAATCACCATCCGGGGAATAAATCTTGAAGTGTTCTCGGAGCCATATGGTCAAGAGCAAAGGGCTTCCCGACACATCTTGCCCGTCCTATGTAACTCATCAAGGCCGTGCAACGTCTCCCCTACAATAAGAGGGATTACACTAAATTGTTGTTCCTTGGCTTGCAAAATAATCTCACCCAACTGCACGTCCGCAGTCCCGAAGGGTGTAACAAACATTACTTCGCTGAAGAGACAAGCGGCCATGGCATTCCTTTTGAAAGATTGAACCACCGGGTCCTCGAGTGTAAACTGAAGAACATCGGCAACTCAGTTATGTCAATCACGGTGCCATGCAACATCTTCCTTACGTCCTCAACACGGAGATTCAGTGACTCAACCCAAGAGTCAATGGCACCACGGTGATATTTAGGGACGGCAATCCGACCGGCCAAAGGCATGCCAAGGATGGCCCCGAAATCATCAACAGTCGGCACCATTTCATTAGCTAAAAAATTGAAGGTATGGCTGTCGCAATCCCAGAAAGCCGCGGCAGCTCTCAACAAATCCCAATCCGGCTTCAACGTCCGCAAAGTAAAAAGAATTCGGAACCCGAAGTCTTTAATGAAGGCCCTCTTGGGATGGGTCTTGAAAGAACACACAAAAGTGCCCAAATCCTTTTCATACCCATTAACAACCTTGGCATCAAGAGCAAAAGAATTGGGAGCCATGGAAAATGTTGATCACAAGCAAAGTTAAGCAATAATATGATGTTCAAAAATGGCAGAAAGGAGCTGTGAGAATCAAGTGGTCGAACGAAAGATGATTTTATAGCTATTGGGGTTTCTTTTGGCCAGCAAATGTCAAACCCGGAATTCCGCCTCCCAGACGCGCGCGCCACCCGCCAGCAGTCTGAAATGCGCGCGCGTCCCAAGCCCACAGAGGAAGGTGCGCGCCTCCCAAGTCTGAATCACTTCAGAAAAGGCCTTGTCAGAGATCTCCAGCCTAAATCATGACACAGCTCCTGTCCTCGGACACCCAGTTGGGCACACCTTCTTCTGGTCCGCCCTTAAGGCATGTCAAAGATTGAAAATAGGATAGAAACTCCCACTCAAAAGTAGGTTGTCCTTCTCTAGATTCCGAACTCCCTATGTTCTGTCACGGGTTCCATCTCCCCTAAAGGGTCAATCTCAACATTTCATCCCCAGCAGGGACATTTTTCTGGTCGCGGTCAACTGTGCCCACAATTCAAAAGTCCAGTGTGACTCCAACTGGCACGAAACTTCAAAGCAAGATTTCATCAACGGATTCGTCTCCAAAGGTTCACTAACGGCCTTATCAACAGATTTCACTAACGGATTCGTCCTCAAAGGTTCACTAACGGCCTCTTCAAAGGTTCACTAACGGCCTCATCAAAGGTTCACTAACGGCCTCTTCAAAGGTTCACTAACGGCCTCATCAACGAATTTCACTAACGGATTCGTCCTCAAAGGTTCACTAACGGCCTCTTCAAAGGTTCACTAACGGCCTCATCAACGGACTTCACTAACGGATTCGTCCTCAAAAGGCTCACTAATGGCCTCTCCAAAGGTTCACTAACGGCCTCTTCAAAGGTTCACTAACGGCCTCATCAACGAATTTCACTAACGGATTCGTCCTCAAAGGTTCACTAACGGCCTCTCCAAAGGTTCACTAACGGCCATCTTCAAAGGTTCACTAAGGCTCTCCATAGGTTCACCAACGGCCTCATTAGCGAATTTCACTAACGGATTCGTCCTCAAAGGTTCACTAACGGCCTCTTCAAAGGTTCACTAACGGCCTCTTCAAAGGTTCACTAACGGCCTCTCCATAGGTTCACCAACGGCCTCATCAACGGATTTCACTAACGGATTCGTCCTCCAAAGGCTCACTAACGGCCTCTCCAAAGGTTCACTAACGGCCTCTTCAAAGGTTCACTAACGGCCTCTCCATAGGTTCACCAACGGCCTCATCAGCGAATTTCACTAACGGATTCGTCCTCAAAGGTTCACTAACGGCCTCTGCAAAGGTTCACCAACAGCCTCATCAACGGATTTCACTAACGGATTCATCCTCCAAAGGCTCACTAACGGCCTCTCCAAAGGTTCACTAACGGCCTCTCCAAAGATTCACTAACGGCCTCTCCGAAGGTTCACTAACGACCTCCTCAAAGGTTCACTAACGGCCCGTTCAAAAGGTTCACTAACGGCCTCATTCAAGATATTCAGCCGGCAGGTTCACCTAATGTATCATGCCACCCCCTCTATCAACAAAAGCCGCTCACACAGGGAGCGCACCACTCTCTCTCGCAATTTCAAATTCCTGCTTTCATCGAGTCTTTGCTTTTTTCTTGGTGATGTCCACGGCGGGTGTTTTTAACTTTTGTCGACGCGTTTTGCTTTGCAATCCACGTCACCGAGGGGCTCTTTAGACACCCCGCCTTGGACCGCTCACCCAGATTGCACATTAGATCTTGTGTTTCTCCCCATTTTTAAGTGTTTCTCGTTAGTTTCTGTCACTTCCGTTAAGTTCCTGACTGACTTCGTCATGTCCAGGGACTAAACTGAATAACAGGGCTGACTTTCTAGTCCATTCTGTCAAAATTGCCTTCTCTGAGTCACGCGCCTCGGTCAGGAGGAGCCAGGCGCGCGCGCCTCCCACCCCCAAAGCAGGAAGCGCGCGCCTCTGGGCGTCAGTTACATATTTCTGGCCAGGATTCTCTCCCTTGCTCAATTTACAAGATTTTGCCCGGGAAGAATTTCTTGGTGACTGAGTTTTGGCACCAAAAACACCCCTCTTTAACCTATAAAAACCTCCCTTTACCTCCATTTTCAAGGACGAAAAACTTAAGACAAAACTTTGATCAAAAGACCTTGACTTTACGAAGTTTCCTACTCTCAAAGCATTTTCCAAAGGATTTCTCCAAGTAATTCAACAAAAGTGTTTGAAGTTTCTTGAAGTCTAGGTAAAGCCATTTCTTTCCCTTTCTCAACTTCATCTCTTTTCTCTTTCTTTTATTTTATCAAAGTGCAATCACCCAAATCATTTTGGGACATGACTCTAATGATCACCTCATCTCATTGAGGTTGGTTAAGGAGTTATCTCCTACATTCCAAACTCTATTTTAAACCCCCCTTTTATGATTTAAAGAAGAAGAAGAAGAACATTATCATTCATGTAGATTTTGATCAAGCAAGACCAACTTTAGTTGGGCGAGATGGGTGTTTCGGTACTTCCCATCTCGTAATCTAACCCCCGAACCTCAAAACAAAGAATCTCTGTTTTCATAATCAAATTTAGGCTATTATCAATAGGTTTTTCTTATGTTCCTCAAAACATAGGTGGCGACTCTAAACAATCTAAAACAAGTTAGACATCCTAGGACAACTCACGCGCTCTAGCCTAAAGCTGTGGTCCCCCGGGGTATCTACAGTGGCGACTCTGCTGGGAATGACTTGAGGGTTAACTTGCATTCTGATCAAAATCTACATCTTTTCTGGGCATTCTGATTCCTGATGGGGGAGGCGCGCGCTTCTGGCCTCTTCAGCCTAAGGCGCGCGCATCCCGCATCAAGGACCAGAATCGCCCACTTTTTCATGTTCTTCATCTTCTTCTTCTGCTATTCTGCACTAATCATATCTGTAGGGGTTACAATATGAACATAGGACCAGTGCGATCCCCTGAGTCCAAAATCTGACAATCTGACAGGTGTGACCAGAAGCGCGCGCCTCCTAATAGTATGGCGCCATGCGCGCGCATCCCGTATCAGCACTCAGAGGCGCACACTTATGGGTTGGTTCCTAGAACAGAAACAGGTTTCAGTGACTGAGCAGAACAGTGGGGTGTGGGCACAGGTGCCTGCATCAGAACAGAATTGAACCCTCGGACTGTTTTAATTTTGTGTTTTATTTACCGGTCACACGGGTGATTCGGGAGTTGTAATTTATGTGCTTATGTGTTTTGTTTGTTTTTCTTTCTTTTCAAAAAAAAAAAATAACAAAATTTTTGTCACTTGTTAGACCTCACACTACATGCACATATTCCTATGAACTGCTCACTATCGAGTCGCACAAGTCCAACCCCAAACCCGTCGAGGCCCGTCCTAGAAAGTTTCAAGCCCCACTCGACCTTGGCTCTTTCGAAGCGGTAAACCTCATCCCGTGGCGTTGTTCAAGACTACATGCCGGGGGTGACCTTTGAGCCTCATATTCAAGCCGAGCACAAGCCACACAATTCTAGTTAGGGTCTAACACTCCATGACTCAAGTCGGTTTCCATGTACCGAGATTTCCCTAAACTAATGTCTTCAAATCATACATGCCAACTTGTTGAAATGGACGCAATAAAAATCCGTCCCCAAAAGTGGTTATTTTGGACGAAAATAAAAATCCGTCCCCGCATGTATGCTTTACTACATTAATTTAGTTTAATCCCGATACATGTAGGATTCACAAACGTGATGGAATCCGATGAGTATATGGGACCGCGAGATGGTCTATATACTAGTGTGACGATTCCATTATTTTCTTAGAAACCCCAAAAGGGATCCATTCCCTCCGACTTATAAAAAAAAAAGAGTCTTTTCTTATGTGGTTCGAGTCGTGTGCCCAACTGTGTGTTCTAAGCCTCTTCGTGGACCGCAAGTGTTACTCAAGACTGACAAGGGACTCTTCTGAAATATAGGTTCAATTGGTACTTACAGAGTCTACCGAGATTCAGCAAATCGGTTAGTCCGTGAAGAGATCACTCCAACAGATCCAACATCAACCATGACCGGCAGCAGCAACACCATGTCTCTCGAACAGTTCTCAACCATGGTCCAACTCCACCAAGAGCAAGTCTCCACCCTTAATAAGGAGGCACAAAGAAAAGATGACATTTGGCAATCCCACCTCGACAGCCAAAGGGAGGCCCACGAGGCCGAGATGGAGCTAATGAAAGAAAAGCTCACTAATCTTGCCAAGGGGAAGAACAAGAATAACGATGACGAATCCGAATGGACCGAGGGTTTGTTCAAAGGTCCTTATGTCAACACCCGCACCAAGAAAATGGGAGAACCGAGTTCCGAGAACAATGAGCCCAAAATGGTGGATTCTATCATGGCCTACATTGACCAAAAATTCAATGGGCTCAACATGGGGAAAGGCTCCGACACAAGCCTTTATCAATCATCCATCCTCATGAGTACTATGGCCGCTCTTCCTGATAAGTTCAAGATGCCCGACATAAGCAAATTCAAGGGCAACTCTTGTCCTATGGCTCACATTGAGACTTATATTTGGGCAATGGTTCCGAAGAAGGTCTCCCCCAAGGTGATGGCTCAATGCTTTTCCTCTCACTCTCGAGGGGGCGGCAAAAGATTGGTATGCTACTCTCCCGCTCACTGTCCGTCTTGATTGGGACTCCGCCATGCTTGCCTTCAAGAACCAATACCAAGGCAACACCACTCACCGTCCCACAAGGAAAGAGCTCGAGAATACCACTCAAAGAGACAACGAGTCCTTCATTGACTTCACAAGGAGATGGAATGACAAACTCTCTGAAATTGTTGAGAGGCCGAACACAAAAGAGCAAATAGACATCTTTCTCAAGTGTCTCAAGATTGATCTCCGCACCCACTTAAGTGGGGCTTGCTACTCCGACTTCTCCCAAATGTATGAGGCGGGGGTACGCATGGATGACTTGCTCAAGGAGATTAAGAAGGCCACTCCTACTTACCGATACAAGGCCGCTTCCAACTCCACAAAAGAGGCCTCAGTCAACTCCGTCACTATCGATAAGGGGAATTACAAAAAGGTTCCTCCACCCCAAGGGAAGAAGTCCCGAAATGACCGTGTCTACACGCCTCTCCAAGGCATGACTCAAACCGAAGTTTTCGAGGTCCTCAAAGCAAAGGGTCAAGTCACACCCGTGCAAGGGTACCAACCCAAGACGGTCCACCCCAATCATGCTCACCACAAATATTGTGGCTACCACCAATATAGTGGCCACACCACCGAGGATTGCTTCGTTCTCCGCAATGTCATTCAACATCTAATAGACAAGAAAGAATTTGTAGTGACTAATGGCGAACATGTCAATGTAATAGAGATAGGAGAACTCGAGGGGACCACCCATTCAATCCCAATTGTGAATGGGGGCCCCTATGTTATGAATAAACTTGACAGTTCTTGTTATGTTGTAACTTATGATGAGGTAATGAGGGAAGTACTAGAGAATAGGAAAAAGAATCAAGATGGGAACGTCAACATGCTAACTCGATCCGGTCGAGTCATAGCAAGCAACCCCTCCACTTCCACACCAAGCTCCTCTTCTCAAAGGCCGCAAGATCGCGACACTCCCGAAGATCCTCTACTTGTCCAACTCAAGAAAACTCAAGCCAACATCTCTATTTGGGACCTCATTGCATCCTCAAAGAAACACCGAGATCTTGTCATTCGCAATCTCGATGATACATCAGTTTCTCCCGACACTACTCCCGAGGACCTCACAGCAATGATCGGTCACATTCATTTCGTCAACGTCATCACCTTTGCCGATATGGACCTTCCACCATTTGGTTCTGACCACAACGAGGCTATTTACCTCAAGGTACGAGCAAGGGGGAGGCCCATCTCAAGAGTCTTAGTGGACGGTGGTTCCGCACTCAACCTCATGCCTGGCAGAATCATGGGCATACTGGGGCTTAAGGATTCTGATTTGAAGCCTTCTACTCAAGTAATCCGAGGTTATGACAGCACCGCCCGTACAGTCATGGGCATGATTGAAATAGACATTGAGTTTGGGAGCATGGTCATGTCCGTTCCATTCCAAGTGCTTGACATCCCGGCATCGTTCAACTTACTTTTGGGTCGACCATGGATTTACAGTGCTAACGCCGTCCCATCAACTCTCCATCAATTTGTCAAGATCCGAAATGGTGACCGTCATGGCTGAAAACATCACTATCCACAGAAAAGGTGAGCCCGTCCACCAAGTTCAGCATGGTTTACCAGACTCCACTCTCTCTGGCGTCTCAATCAACGCCATTGACAAAGAAGGGGGAAACGGATCATGGACCCCCAGCAACCACAAAGTCCTCCGCATGATGAGAAATATGGACTACTTCCCTGGTTTAGGCCTAGGGAAATATCAACAAGGAATCCTACATCCTGTGCAAATCCCATTTGTCAAGAACACATTCGGTTTAGGGTACGAGCCTTCCAAATAAGAATTGAAATAAGAGCAAGCAATCAAGAACGAAAAGGCCCGAGCTCGTAAAGAAGGCCGTCGTTATGAGGTCCCTAATCTAAGGCCTTACCGCAAGACGTTGAATGGCTATTTTGTCCGCCAAAGGGAAGACGTTCCATACATGAAATCCTCTCCGATTGTGAGATCCAGAAATCCGAAAGGGAACCAACTCCCATGTCGCCCCGTGAATGGTGGGGAAGGAAGGTGACTATAGAGTCCGAGACAGAAATCCTAGTGGGGGAAGAACTGACAGATTTAGCCTCCATGTTCGAAGAGCTTGCCATAATGGATGAATGCCAAGTCAACACCATCCACGTCACCGTCACCATGAACTAGACTATCAGTGAGATCCCGCCAAGTTCTGAGCCGATCAACAATTGGTATTCTACGAAAGGGCCCGTGGTATCCGAAGAATTCTTAGTCCAAGAAATGGGTTGCATACCCCGCACAGCAACAAAGGAAGAGCGACTCACACTTACTTTCGAGTCCGAGAGTGTCTCTAATACCCTCATCCAAGAAGATTTGGAAGCCATAGCCGAGCGTGTGTTTCCTTTCTTTACTAATGAAAAATTTGATATTTCTGAGTACCCTGAGATTGCAAACATCATAAATGATGAATTAACTAATAATGAACTTAATGAACAAGTTAATAACGATTCAAATTATGATGAAATAGACCACGAAAACACAACATACTTAAATGAACTTGCTCAACAAGTCCGTAGTCGTGGTGAAAATGGTCCAAAGGCTGACGAAGAATTGCATGTTGTTAATCTGGGTACCGAAGAAGAACCAAGAGAGACTGAGATCGGAAACTTCTTCAAGGGGGACGACAGAGACAGATTGACTGCACTACTACAGGAGTTCGTGGATGTGTTCGCATGGTCATATAAAGACATGCCGGGTTTGGACAGAAAGGTAGCGCGAGCACAGAATTCCGATCAGAGAAGATGCCAAGCCGGTAAAGCAGAAGCTCAGAAAGATCAAGCCAGAATGGTCTCTGCAAGTCAAAGAAGAGATTGAGAAGCTCCTCAGTGTGGGTTTCATCAAGGTTATCGAGTATCCGACATGATTAGCCAACATCGTGACAGTCAGAAAGGAAAACGGCAAGGTTCGAGTTTGTGTGGACTTCCGGGATTTGAACAAAGCTTCCCAAAGGACGATTTTCCACTCCCTAACATCGACATGCTGGTCGACTCCACTGCTGCCTACGAAGTTCGCTCATTCGTGGATGGGTTCGCTAGATACAATCAGATTCTCATGGCCGAGGAAGATCAACATAAGACAGCCTTCACAACACCGTGGGGTACCTTTTGCTACACAGTCATGCCATTTGGGTTAAGAAACACTGGGGCTTCCTACCAAAGAGCCGTGACAGACTTGTTCCACGATATGATTCACAAAGAAATCGAGGTCTATGTGGACGACATGATCATTCACTCCAAAGGGCAGTCATTCGTCCTAGTGGCCGTCGATTACTTCACAAAGTGGGTCGAAGCACAAGCCTATCGGACCCTCAACGCCAAGAAAGTGGCCGAATTTGTAAAGATTAATATCATGTGCCGATACGGCGTGCCGCATGAAATCATTTCCGACAACGGCTCTCACTTTGAGAAGGAAATGGACGCACTTTTGGTAGAATACAAGATCAACAAGCACAAGTCATCTCCTTACCGTCCCCAAGCAAATGGCGCGGTTGAAGCAGCAAATAAAACCATCGAGACCATCGTCAAGAAAATGGCCTCAACAGGAAGGGATTGGCCCGAGAAGCTACCATTGGCATTGTGGGGCTACCGCACATCAATACGGTCCGCAACAGGTGAAACTCCTTATGCATTAGTCTATGGTTCTGAAGCCGTACTCCCGATCGAACTTGAAGTCCCATCTCTACGGGTCCTCCTCGAGAATCAAGTCAACGAGGTCGACTGGATGCAAAGTCGATACGAACAGCTAGCCTTACTCGACGAGAAAAGGTTAAGAGTACTCGAACGCACAAGGGCGTATCAGCAAAGGATGGCAAGAGCTTTCAACAAAAAGGTGAAGCCTCGAAACATCAATGTGGGAGATTTGGTCTTAAGACAACATCCTCCTAACGCCATGAATCCCCTGGGGAAATGGGGACCCCGATGGATCGGTCCGTACGTGGTCAAAAAGATATTAAGCGGCGGTGCAGTCCGACTCGTGGATTTAGATGGTGACCAGCTGCCAAAGGAGGTCAACCTCGACAAACTCAAGAGGTTCTATGCTTAATAAACAAAGACCATAAAAAAAAAAAAAAAAAAAAAAAAAAAAAAAAAAATCGCTCGCTAGGTTGAAAACCCGCAAGGGCGGCCTAGGCAAAAATTAGAGCACGTGCAAAAAGAAGCCCGCTAGATTGAAAACCCGAAAGGGCGGTCTAGGCAAAAAAACAGGGTGCACACATAAAAAAAAAAAAAAAAAAAAAAAAAAACGGTCTTTGTTTGTTTGAACTACGGAGACCTAAGCCTCCCAACTGGAGGAACGTAGGCAACCTTCGGGTGCGGTCTAAAACATATCAAAAATACCCAATTCACTTCAAATAACAAGATGCAGTTTTTATTCATTCAATGAATTATTCAAGCCATTACAACGGATTTATTGAGCAACAAAAGACATCAAAATATCAAATCCTAAAACAAAGTGGTCTAATTGCAATCTCTTAGGGTACTAAGAAAAGTCCAATTTTCTCTTAGCCTTCAAAGGACCACCCGATCGTCTCTCAATCCTATTCTTCTTGGATAGCGGAGGAGCACTGATACGCACCAAAACCTTCTGTGTTGCGGCACGTCTCCTAGCATAAAAGTCATCCAAAGGAGTACCGAAAGGGTCAGCCAGAATGTTACTCGAATCAGCAGCAGCCTCCCTATATCTCAAAGTGCTGCTAGGCTCAAAACCCTTTCCCAACAACTCGGCACGAAGCACATCGACCCAAGAAGTCCGGACCCATGTAAGTAACCGGACGAAGCACTCCGTCCCTCGGAAAAGGAATCATCTGTTGGCGACCAAACTGCCGCAGAACCCGCTCTGGCTGGTAAAATTACGAATCTCTCAAACCGGGTACAACCACGTGCTGAAAACCAAGAGTCCATTCCACAAAAGGACGAAGACCCCAAGAAGGAGGGCACCACTCAATATCGACGGTTACCCGAGAGGCAAAGAATTTCTTCCAACCATCTTCGGATAAATCCCGGATCAATAACTTCCTCCTATGAACAGCAAAAGGAGACAAATCACCATCCAGGAAATAAATCTTGAAGTGTTCTCGGAGCCATATGGTCAAGAGCAAAGGGCTTCCCCGACACATCTTGCCCGTCCTATGTAACTCATCAAGGCCGTGCAACGTCTCCCCTACAATAAGAGGGATTACACTAAATTGTTGCTCCTTGGCTTGCAAAATAATCTCACCCAACTGCACGTCCGCAGTCCCGAAGGGTGTAACAAACAGTACTTCGCTGAAGAGACAAGCGGCCATGGCATTCCTTTTGAAAGATTGAACCACCGGGTCCTCCGAGTGTAAACTGAAGAACATCGGTAACTCAGTTATGTCAATCACGGTGCCGTGCAACATCTTCCTTACGTCCTCAACACGGAGATTCGGTGACTCAACCCAAGAGTCAATGGCACCACGGTGATATTTAGGGACGGCAATCCGACCGGCCAAAGGTATGCCAAGGATGGCCCCGAAATCATCAACAGTCGGCACCATTTCATTAGCTGAAAAATTGAAGGTATGGATGTCGCAATCCCAGAAAGCCGCGGCAGCTCTCAACAAATCCCAATCCGGCTTCAACGTCCGCAAAGTAAAAAGAATTCGGAACCCGAAGTCTTTAATGAAGGCCCTCTTGGGATGGGTCTTGAAAGAATACACAAAAGTGCCTAAATCCTTTTCATACCCACTAACAACCTTGGCATCAAGAGCAAAAGAATTGGGAGCCATGGAAAATGTTGATCAAGCAAAGTTAAGCGATAATATGATGTTCAAAAATGGCAGAAAGGAGCTGTGAGAATCAAGTGGTCGAACAGAAGATGATTTTATAGCTGTTGGGGTTTCTTTTGGCCAGAAATGTCAAGCCCGGAATTCCGCCTCCCAGACGCGCGCGCCACCCGCCAGCAGTCTGAAATGCGCGCGCGTCCCAAGCCCACAGAGGAAGGCGCGCGCCTCCCAAGTCTGAATCGCTTCAGAAAAGGCCTTGTCAGAGATCTCCAGCCTAAATCAAGACACAGATCCTGTCCTCGGACACCCAGTTGGGCACACCTTCTTCTGGTCCGCCCTTAAGGCATGTCAAAGATTGAAAATAGGATAGAAACTCCCACTCAAAAGTAGGTTGTCCTTCTCTAGATTCCGAACTCCCTAAGTTCTGTCACGGGTGCCATCTCCCCCTCAAGGGTCAATCTCAACATTTCATCCCCAGCAGGGACATTTTTCTGGTCGCGGTCAACTGTGCCCGCACCCCACAATTCAAAAGTCCAGTGTGACTCCAAGTGGCACGAAACTTCAAAGCAAGATTTCATCAACGGATTCGTCTCCAAAGGTTCACTAACGGCCTCATCAACGGATTTCACTAACGGATTCGTCCTCAAAGGTTCACTAACGGCCTCTTCAAAGGTTCACTAACGGCCTCCTCAAAGGTTCACTAACGGCCTCTTCAAAGGTTCACTAACGGCCTCATCAACGAATTTCACTAACGGATTCGTCCTCAAAGGTTCACTAACGGCCTCATCAACGGATTTCACTAACGGATTCGTCCTCAAAGGTTCACTAACGGCCTCTCCAAAGGTTCACTAACGGCCTCTTCAAAGGTTCACTAACGGCCTCCTCAAAGGTTCACTAACGGCCTCATCAACGAATTTCACTAACGGATTCATCCTCAAAGGTTCACTAACGGCCTCTTCAAAGGTTCACTAACGGCCTCTCCAAAGGTTCACTAACGGCCTCTTCATAGGTTCACCAACGGCCTCATTAGCGAATTTCACTAACGGATTCGTCCTCAAAGGTTCACTAACGGCCTCTCCATAGGTTCACCAACGGCCTCATCAACGGATTTTACTAACGGATTCGTCCTCCAAAGGCTCACTAACGGACTCTCCAAAGGTTCACTAACGGCCTCTTCAAAGGTTCACTAATGGCCTCTCCAAAGGTTCACTAACGGCCTCTTCAAAGGTTCACTAACGGCCTCTCCATAGGTTCACCAACGGCCTCATCAGCGAATTTCACTAACGGATTCGTCCTCAAAGGTTCACTAACGGCCTCTGCAAAGGTTCACCAACAGCCTCATCAACGGATTTCACTAACGGATTCGTCCTCCAAAGGCTCACTAACGGCCTCTCCAAAGGTTCACTAACGGCCTCTCCAAAGGTTCACTAACGGCCTCTCTGAAGGTTCACTAACGGCCTCCTCAAAGGTTCACTAACGGCCTCGTTCAAAAGGTTCACTAACGGCCTCATTCAAGATATTCAGCCGGCAGGTTCACCTAACGGATCATGCCACCCCCTCTATCAACAAAAGAAAATAAACGCAAAAATCACACGTAAGACCATAAAGATTTAGTTATCTAGTTGTCACTAGAATGAACTTCGTTTCACGAATTAACGGTACCACCAAGCCAGAATTATACTAAATATTTAATGGCAAAAACTTGGGTGAGATCGTCTCACCTTATGAGACGGATTCACCCATGGATCATGCCCAGCGACCCGCCCAGATAACACGCCCAACTGTCCTTCTTGCCCTCCCAGCGCGCGACACGTGTCCCCTTAAAAAAAAAACCTCCCAACAACTTTAAAATGCTATAACTTGAGATTTTGAAGTAAAATAAATAAATAAAATAGCGTTGTGTTCGTCCTAACGAGATGGATAAAACTAGATAGGTCATGATATGGTTTCATTTTTTAAAAAGAAAAACATTCTTTTTACACACAAAAAAGTGAGCTGCTCATCGTAAAAAATGTAACACATTTTTATGAAGAAAGTAACAGTTTAGTCTTAAAAAGTAGTTTAGCTGACAACTGAGAACTGTTTTGGTCGCCGGAGTTGGTCATGTTCTTAGTAGTTTAGTTGACAACTTAGAACTTACTGATAAGTTCTCAACTCTTTGGTCCCTGAAAGGTCACTGAAGCTATAATTTATTTATTTATTTTTTTGCGCCGGAGTGGTCACCGGAGTTGATGGTCGCCGGAAATGGTGACTGGGGAAGGTGGTGAGGGGTAGCTAAGGTGATAGTGGTTGGGGTAAAAGTAAAATGTTGAGAGGGTGGACATAGTAAAATATTGAGGAAGATGTAAGCAAGAGACTATATGGCTAGTCAAAATATTATTTGTCTTAAAATGTAATATAGGCTTCCTAGAGGGATTAAATGGTAAATCCCCCCTATCACTATCTTGGCTCTTTTGACTTTCAATATTAGAAATCGTAATTATGTAAAAAAAAATAAAAAATACATTAGCCAATAAAATGAATATTATTGTCGGAGTTAAATAGATTATTTTTTTCTAACATTAGCATTTAATTTCTATTTTTAGGATGCAAGAAATAGTTTTGAATTTTTTTTAATGTGAAATCTCTAACTTGGCATTTTTATTTGTGATTTTTCTTTTTCACTTTTTCTCTTCCTTAACTTGCTTTTGCTCCTTACCCTTTTTTATAAAATTATGGGAACAAATTATGAAAATAATGATTAAAAAGTGAAGGAAAAATAAATGAAAGAACCACCACAGGTCTGAATAACGTCTAGAAAATACTCCCTCGGTCCCTGTTTTAATCTACAAAAATTATCATTTTAGTTGTCTCACTTTAATATACAAAGTTCGGACTGAAAATGTTTTAATACTTTTTAAATGGTGGAACTCACTTGTTATATTTACAATAAGTATCCACTTACTATTCTCTACCTTACTTTTTCTCTCACACTCAACTATCTATATTTACAACACATTACTTTTTTAATCATTTTTTTAATTTTTGTAACAAGACTCGTTTTTATGAATTAAAAAGAGGAACAGAAAGAGTAGGGAGATAAGGGCTATCCTTTGTAAGAAGTTATGGGCTGGTCTGGTCTGGTCAGACATTAATGACATAGGATCTTATGAATGTTCTCATTTTTTTTATTTATGTTTTCTTTTCTTCAAAAATAGACTCGTTTCCAAACGAATACTCCCCGGTTTATAACTATGTGCACAAAATGAGTTGTGCATGGAAATTAAAGGATGAATTTTAATGGGTAGTTGTTGTGAGTGTGAAAACGTAGGAGAGAAAAAGAAAGTGGATAGAGAATAGTAGGTTGATTGATTTTGTGAGTATAAAAATAAAGTAAGAGTAAAAATAAGTGGGAGAAATAGTAAAAATTCTTTACCATTTTAAGAAAGTGTGACTTATCAATGGGACGCCCAAAAAGGAATTTTGTTCACAAAGTTATGGAACGGACGGAGTAGTATGCTACTTCTCTCCCAAATAATATTTCATATTTTTATTATCAATTTAAAGTTATTTAATATTATTTATAATAAATTTTAGTTGTAATTGTTATTTCTATTAAATTAATTAATTTAAATTATTATTCAAAATTTATTTAACTGACAATAGAAAATAAATATTATCTTAAAACAAAGAAAGAGCATGATTTTTCTTTTTCCTAGTATTTGATAAGTTTACTCTATCGATTTAGTCCTAGTTTTGGATAAAAATTTACTCTATCCGTCTCCAAGTCCCACCTATGGATGACAATTTCACTGAACCCGACTCGTTTATGGGACTGAATGGGGTGGGTTTGGTAACCAAATTTCAAAACCCGAGGGGTTCGGGTTCATGTTTGGTAAAAGCCTCTGACCCGCCCAAACCCGACCCGACCTGTGTATGTTTAGTTTTTGTTGAGTTTTCCTATTTTGCCCTTACACCTCTCGATTATTACCCCCAAAACCTGATATATATTCTTAATAACGATTTTTAGATTATTATTAGAGTAATTATTTTTTATTTAAATTATTAGTAGAAGTTTAACCAAGTTGATCACTAGTTTCACTTGTGCTGGACGAAGTAAGAAGTCACTAATTTAACAAACAATACATATATAATGTTAGTTTTTTAGATATCGACCTGTGTCCTTTATTTAAGATGCTGAAATTGTAAGAGAAACATATTTGTGGTCTGCAATACTATTAAAATACACTTGTAAAATTTAGTAAACATGTTTCCTAAATTATTAATATAAATTTAATTTGTTTGAATCATATTACAAAACTTTTCAAATTAGAGAGACCAAATATTTTTTTTATTTTTTTTTAAAAAAAATCTTGCACCAAATTTTGTGCAACACTATTCACATACACCAAATGTGATGCAAGAAGTGGGGCACATTAAAGATGGCGTAAGGATCCATAAATACTTACTCCCTCCGCCCCGGACTAAGGTTCTTAGTTTGACTTTACACGGAGATTAAAAAAATATTGTGAGTATGAAAAAATAAATAAGAGAAAGTAGGAGAGATAAAGCGGGTATGAAGTTTTTGTTGTGGGAATGACAAGTGGGCCCCATGATCTATTTTAGGTAATAAAGCAACTAAGAACCTTAGTCTGGGACAAACAAAAAAGGAAAGTAAGAACCTTAGTCTGGGACAGAGGGAGTACTACTATTTGATAAAGTCCGGGGTTCGTGTCAATGTGTAAAAACAAAACTCTCAACTTCTCTCTCTCCCGTTTCTCCATCTTCTTCACCAAATCAATCTCTATTTGCCATTAACTTTCTCCTTTCTTTATTTTCTCTTTGTTAAATTTTGTATCTTTGTTAAATTTTGTTGTATACGTTTTCAAACAACACAATTCTTTGTAATCTCAATCTATTGAGATTACAAATAATTTTGTTGTTGAGTATTTAAATTTTGTCATATAATAAATTTTTCTCATTTGTCGAGAGCATTGGATTTCTCTCGTTTGTGGAGAGCCATGTAATTCTCTCATTTGATGAGAGCCTTAGATTCCTCTCGTTTGTTGAGAGACTATGTTTGTTTGTTGTTGTTCTTATCGAGCAATTGTGACAAATCTCTCATTCTTTCACAATGAAATAGATGTCATTGATATTACTACGTGTGGATGTTTCGTGGCTTTTGAGATGTCTGGTAGGCGATCCCTCGTCCACTCAGATTCATCAGTATACCGAGTGCTCAGCACAAAATCATGTCTGGGGAGGGATTTCTTTAATGCCAGATTGAGGGAGTGTCCTTGAGGGAGTGTCCAAATTTTGCTTGGGGTAGAATCCGAACACCTCAAATTTTAGATTGGAAGATTCATTGTTGTATCTTTGAAAGTGGAACTATTGTCGATATTTGAGATGAGCCTCCGGTATTTGTGGAGTGTCGTCTCTTTTATTATTGTGGAGTAGCTCAGGATCTTTATATATTCAAGAAATGACGTAGGATAATTTTTCTAACACGCATCTCAAGCGTAACCGAATTTTGGATTTATGCGTGGACATATATTTGGGTGGCACCGAGTTAAATTATCATGGACCTCTTTTGGGCTCACACATTCTTTTAAATCATCACAAACCTCTTTTCTTTGGGCTCATACATGTAAAAAAACAAGCTTTGATGCCATAATAAAGTTTGAGGTTACATCTTAAAATCAAATAAGAGGAGCAACCCAAGATTCTTTATATAGTCAAGGTATGACGTGGGATAATTATTCGAACACTATTCAACTAATAAATTTAATAAAGGTTTTGTTTCACAAAAATATATTTATATATAATATTCTTAAAGATGAAAAATAAGAATTAAACATTTTAAGATAATTGCCATTTATGGTTTCAAAAAAAAAAAAAAGAAGAAGAAATAACTAACATTATTTAGAGATTTTCAGTGTCAGAGAAATTTTCTGAAGACAATACATTCATTAATTGTTTCTTTCTGATAATTATCCTCCTAAACAAATAAAGTTTTTTTTTTCACATAATATATTGAGAACCAATCACTTTCCAGCTATTGGAGTGAGCTTATCAATGATGTTACCTACAAAAACTTAATGCCACAAATAAATGGGCTCACCAAATAAATCAAAGCATAAAAATGGAAATATACACTTAATTATATTATAAAGGAGAAAGGAAAGAAATTTACATTCACACACACTATAAAACTCGATTTTATATGACACATCATAATTAATTAATTAATTATGATGTACTTTTATATAAGCACCAAACTAAACTTCAAAAATAAAGAAATCACAGCCGTATATTTGAGGAGCTCCTATCATGGACGAGCCCCCTGATCCAGAAGATTAATAAGATAAAGCGCGTTACTAGTAACACGCGCCACATTCGTTATCTTCCGCTTCACGTCCGACCGTACTTCACCGTCAACTTCCTTGAACCCATCAAGACACGTGTCCTCATTGGTCAATGCAGCGCTGACCCACGTCTCCGCGTTGCTCATCTGCCACCGGAATGTCCCTCGCCGGAGCTCCTTGAGTTCGCCGAGCGTTTTCCGTAGGTCGTCAACGGAGTCCGACATTTGGGTGACGCAGTCAGCCAGAGCTCCCTTTTGTCCCCGGTTGGAGTAGTCGGAGGTTTTGAGGAGGGAGGAGAGGAAGGTGGAAGACTTGGTGGCGTGCGAGAGGCTGACCTTGACGGCGGCGAGTGCGACCTCGCGTGGGGTGGAGGTGGGGCCGGCGTAGGAGTAAAGGGTGCGGAGGCAGAGGGTGGGGAAACTGGCGTGGATGCAGGATGTACGGACGAGATCGGAGGAGGTGGAGGAGGGAGAGTGGTCGTGGGGGGAGGCGGAGGAGGGCGGGGAAAGAGAAAGGAGGAGGAGAGAGAAAAAGATGGAAGTGATGGGCATTGTTGCCGTTGGTTGGTTGTTCACACAATGTATGAGCAATGTAGGTACTAGCAGTGAGTGTGTGTGTGAGAGAGAGAGAGAGAGAGAGTGTGTGCGCTCTAGTACACTAGCCTCAACTGCTTGCCTGTTGAGTAGGTTGGGTTTTTATAGAGAGAGTGAGAGTGAGAGTGAGAGTGCAATCAGTACAGTTTCAATGAGATTTAAGTTGAGACTATTTAGAATTGAATTTTAATTTCACCCAAAACTAACTTTCCCTTTCGCTATTTCCTCTGTTTTAAAATACGGCGTTTTAAAATTTTACGCATACTTCTTCCGTCCCATTTGAAGCTTCACTATTTTGATGATGACACATAAATTAAGAAAAGTGATGTGTGTAAAAAGAGTTGTGAGAGGAAAAAAGTTAGTGGATATGACAAGTGGGGCCTACAATTTAAATATATAAGAGGGGAAAGTTAGTGGGTATGACAAGTGGACCCCATAATTTATGTATGTGAGATGAAGAAGTGAGTGGGCATGACAAGTGAGGCTTATATTTTTAACCATTTTAGGAAATGATTAAGCTTTTAACGGGACACCCACTTAGGTAAAAGATGAAGCTTCAAATGGGACGGATGGAGTATATTAAAAAACGCAATTAATACATATCAGAAAGATGTATGCGCCTTTAACATAATCCAATTTCTTAAACAATTTAAATGTTTATAAAAGAGACGGTTCGTAATTCATGAATAAGAGTATAACAGGTAAACCCAAGTAAAATAAACTTCATTGGTAATAGGATAATGTCAATTGTTTTGGAACAAATTTTAACTTTTAAAACGTCGTGTTTTTGATAAGGGTGTAAGTGGTTCGGTTCAAACCGTGGTTTGAGACCGAACCGAACTAAACCATGCGGTTTGGTTTGGTTTTCAAGCATCAATGGTTCGGTTCAGTCTCAAATATTAGCAAACCACATGGTTCGGTTTGGTTTGTGGTTTGACCTTCCCAGACCAAACCAAACCGAACCGAACCGAACCAAACCAAACCGAACCGCGGTTTGAGACCGTGTGACCGAACCACCAAGCCGAACCGCCAGACCAAACCACATTACATAAACTAATCCTCACCCCAGTTTCACATCTTATTTAATATTTTTGTATATTTATAAATATTTATTATTAGATCAATAAGAAAGCCTACATTACATAGACTAATCATAGCTCACATTTTGCATTTTATTTAATATTAATTTCATCGTTTGTTATCTTCATTCCGATTTGCGATACATAAATTACCAATTTCTCTCCACGATCTACATTGTAAAGTGTTTTTTCCCTTCGGCCTCTCTCTTCCTCTAGTCCCTCTCTTCATGTGACTTTCCTCTTCAAGACCCACATCTTTATCCATTCCTCAGTGATCATGGAAAATTAATAATGACTTGCGGTTTGAACCGTAGTCTAAACCAGTGGCGAGGCTAGGGCAAAGGGAAGGGGGTCATTCGACCCCCTTGAATTTTGAAATGTGTCAATTTTAGTACCTTCAAAATTTTAGAAAATGACATTTACTACAAAAAATGATGAATTTATTCATTTTGACCCCCTTAAATTTGAGAAAAAATTGCACTATTCGACCCTCTTGCATACTAAATTTGCAAACATCAACAATAATACTTATCCCAAAACAATCTTGACCCCATTTTCGGAAAATCCTGGCTTCGCCACTGGTCTAAACTATGGTTTGAACCACGGTTTGATCAACGTAATTGAACCGCAGTTTGAACGAAACCGAACCAAACCATAGCGGTTTGGTTTGGTTCGGTTTGAAATTTTTCATGGTTCGGTTCGGTTTGGAATTTTCACAAATCGATGAGCGGTTCGGTCCAAAAATACCCCCAAACCGAATCAAACCGAACTATTTACACCCCTAGTTTTTGAAACAGGGGAGTATTTTGAGTGTTCCATTTGCAACTCCCACTTATCAAAAAAAAAAAAGATTCTCTTCACTTTTTCTCTCCAGGATAACAGCCTTCGGGCTTTGCCTGCCTTCTCAGTCACAGTCACAGCAACTATCCACTTACTATTCGCTACTCCACATTCTTTCTCCTTCTCATTCACACCACTTACTAATCCAACATTTTTCTTAATTCTCATTACTAACATTCAATAGGAAGTTTATTTTGGGACGGAATGAGCATATTTTAATTTTGCATGCTTATTAAAAAAATAATAAAAATTGTATAAACATGCAAGTGAGTTGAAATATAATTGTTCAAAACGTTTTTCATAATGCAATTGTGTAAAAAATAAATACATGTGTTGAACTTTCTAATTATAAAAGCTATAAAGACAAAATTATCCAAAATAATAATGTTTACAATACAAGTGGGTAAAAAATTAATTTAGTAATGTGTTGATTTTTTGTAGTGATATAAACACAATATAAAGACAAATTTGTACAAAACTATATAAAGACAAAGTCGTACAAACATTATTATTTGTTATTTAATTTAAGGAATGAAATTTTTACTCTGAAACACGTAAAAAAAAGTAAGGCTACATTTTTGAGACAGTTGAAGTATTAATTTAGTTATTTAAAATGATATTTTAACAAAAATTAAATTCTAAAGATTTGATTAATAATGGTATAATAATATTAATTTTAAAATATTATTGATATATAAATATATAATAAGCTTTTATAATCATTAATCAAAACTTAATCAAGCTTTCAATCAAAATTAAAGTGAGAACGTATTGTATTTTATAAAATTTCTTTTTGCATGAACACATGCATAGGCTATATATATCATTTCTTAAGTTATACTCCATTCATACTGGATAAATAGTTTCACTTGGATTATTAATAGTGGATTTAAAGCACTTTAGTTAAAATTTAGCTATTTTCATGAAATTTTAGACATTTTTATTGATAGTATTTTTTGTAAGAACATGGCTTGCAACACAAGTCATTTAGTAATTACATACATGAAATCATACATATAATGTTAATATAAAGTGTAGTGAATTAATATAATGTGTAGAATTCCTGGATGTAATATTACCTATTTTTGATGGGCAAAGTGGTAATTTAACATCACTAAAGGTTGAAAGGGTGTAGTCCCTAAATGAGGTGCCTTTTGGTTTCATATATAAAGGGTTCTCCATCAACCCTAGAAATCACTCCATTCATTTATTTTCTCTCCTAAATAATCTTCATATTGCTAGAGACATTAGAGAGAAAAGGCACAATCATTTAGAAGAACTCCGTCCCCTTAATTCTTCTTCTTCTTCTTATTCTCCCTACAACATCTGTAATGGATTCAACAGGTATTATTTCGCTTCCGCCTTCATCTTCTTCCTCATTCTTATTCTCCCTACAACATCTGTAAGGCAATCATTTATGAGTCAACTCGCAATCCAAAGATTAGTTTTGATGTCATGTTGATTGTCTTGTTGATGGATTTCATTGATATAATTAATCATTATTTATTGTGTAGTTTCTTATTTATGTTTTGTATTCATTCTTGTTCTCAAAATTCCAACAAATTTGTTTATTGATTCATCTGTAATTACTGCTATGAGTACCGTTGCAGTGTGGGACTAATTATAAAACTTGGAAAACAAATAATTATAATCTTGGGCTATATAGAACTCGCATTAAGGGATCCGTTTCTCTTCTTATTGCTTGAGTGCTGAGAAGTGACACGCTCTAAGCGCGTAAGCCTAATGATCATAAAGAATATTTCCCCGAAGACCTTTTGGACGGTGTCTCCGAGGATATTGATGCTACAAACATTCCTTGATACCCCTGAGGAAACTTGTTTCCATAAGGTATAAAGGGTACCGGGAATTTAAGGGAGTACATTTTAGAAATAGTTCATCTATTGACGAAACGAAAAGGCACTTAAGTTAAGGATATAGGATGATATTCTTGTGCATTTAGTTTTAATATTTCTTCCTTGGTTTGGTTGCTTTGAAGTGACCTATCAATGTCAAAAGGACAAGTGAAATATTAATGAATTACTTTCACTTATGACACAAGAAGAAGATAAGTTAAGAATAATTTAGAACTAAAGGTACTCATTTAGCATCTACCTTTTCTCATGGGACAAGAGAAGAGGGAAAGAAACTGTGGTTGCAAGTAAAAAGAAGCTTAAGAGATCATCTCATGATCATAAAGAAAAGAAATGTTTCTTTTGCAAGGACCTTACTAACATGAAGTTCGATTATCCTAAGTCTCACGCTTGGCGTGAGAGGTATATCATTTGGTCTTGTTTGTATTGTATTAAGGCTAATTTGGTTTCAGTTCCTACATTTACATGGTGATTGGATTTTGGTGCAACCAATCACATAAGGATGTTCAAGTAGGATTGCCTAAATTACCGAAGACCTAGTAAAGATGAAGAAATCTATATATATATATATTAAAGTTGGTGAGGAGAGTTGTGGGTTTGACATGTGTAGATATTTTAGTAAAAGCTTGAATTTGGAGAAGCCACATCAACATCATTTTAAAATGTAATGACTTTTGATATTCTCATTCTTAGCTAATACTATTAGTTAATCATATTAGTAATTATATGAGTTAACTATTACTATTAATAGTATAAGGTAACTATTACTATTAATAGTATAAGTTAACCATTACTATTAATAGTATTAGTTAACTATTACTATTAATAGTATAAGTTAACCATTACTATTAATAGTATTAGTTAACAATATTAGTTACAATACAAGTTAAATATTACTATTAATAGTATTAGTTAACTATAATAGTTACTATATTAGTTAACTATTACTATTAATAGTATTAGTTAACTATAATAGTTACTATATATAAGTTAATTATTACTATTAATAGTATTGGTTAACTATAATAGGCTACATACATTAACTATTACTATTATTAGTATTACTTAATTATATAAGTTAGATTATTAATTTTTAATATTAATCATAATAGTTACTATATCAATAACTATTACTATTAATAATATTATTTTATTATTATAATTATATTAATAATTATTATTATATAGATTAATCATTGCTATTAATATATATTAACTATTACTATCAATAGTATTAATTAATTATAATAGTTATTATAATAATTGTAATCATATAGATTAATTTTTATTATTAATAGTATTAGTTAAAATGATGATTACTATATTAGTTAACTATAGTTAAAATATTTTTTAAGACATAGTATTGGTTTCCTGTGCAGAGCACGGGTTACCCGCTAGTTCATCTATATGGAAACTAGGAATCCGGTTAGAGTTATAGGCATAAGGATCATTTAAATTATTGTTAAGTGCTAAGTATTATTTTGTATTAAATAATATATTTATTGTACCATCATTTAAATGGAATTATGATATTTATCACAATATTGGACAAGGAAGGTCACTCTTGTTCATTAATAATAAGTGTGATCTCTATTTTAATTCCAAAGGTTGTTGGCACTAGTACTTTGTCAAGTATTATTTCTTCACTTGACATTATTCAAACAATAAATGTGTCCCTTAATAATGAAACCAAAACTAGAAAGCAAAAGTTATCAAGTAAATTTTATTTTATTTTTCATTAAGGCATAGACATTTGGGTCATATTTCTAAGAGGAAAATTGATAAGCTTATGTTAAAGAAAATCTTAAACAAACTTGATATTTTGGAAAATACTTTTGCATTAAATGCCTTAAAGGAAATTTACAAACATAAAAAGAATAGTATTCTCGAGAGTATCAAGTGTCTTTAAAACTAATACATATGAACATTGTGGGCCATTCATTATTCTTTCGTGGAAAGGTCAACAATAGTTATTACGTTTATAAATGACTACTCTCAATATGAATGCATTTATTACTTCATGCAAAGACTCAAGTTATGGACGTTTTCAAGTCTTATGAGGTCAAAGTTGGAAATCAACTTTGAAAGACAATTAAGAACATTAGGTCTAATCATGATAGAGTATATCATGGTTGGAATGATTGTTAAAGGGAACAACGTCTAGGTCCTTTTTACTCGCTATTTTGAAGAGTGTGAGATTGTCTCCATCTACATTAAGCCGGGTACGCCTAGCATGAATGATGTACACAAGAGACATGATAAAATCTTTAAGGAAATGGTAATAAGTGTTGGGACCGCAACCACCACCACCACTTTCCCACATTAGTATGATATTGTCCGCTTTGGGCCTAGCCCGCACGGATTTGTTTTTGGGCATCCCCCAAAAGGCCTCATACTAATGAAGTGGGTGGGTGCTCTTATATACCTTGCAATTGTTTCCCCAATTGCCGATGTGGGACTTTGGGTTGTACCCCAACAATCCTCCCCTCAAACCAAGGACCACACCGCTATGGCCCGCAGTGTTTCCTCTGGCCCATATCGGCGAAAGCTTGTACCAACCGCCCGCGAAACTCCATCGCCCTCGATTGCACCAACCGCCCGCGGAACACCACCGCCCTCGATTGTACTAACCGCCCGCGAAACACCATCGCCCTCGATTGCAAGACTCGATTCGCTATGTCGCACAAGGGGAACCCCACCATATAAAGCACACACACGGTCCACCCGGTCGGGCCCATTCGAACCAGGCTCTGATACCACTTGTTGGGACCGTGACCACCACCACCACTTTCCCACATTAGTATGATATTGTCCGCTTTGGGCCTAGCCCGCACGGATTTGTTTTTGGGTCAACTCCCAAAAGGCCTCATACTAATGAAGTGGGTGGGTGCTCCTATATACCTTGCAATTGTTTCCCCAATTGCCGATGTGGGACTTTGGGTTGTACCCCAACAATAAGCATGTTTTGTGCTTCTTTTACCTCACTCATTATGGGCGATACATTAAAACCGCAGCCCTTATTCTCATTAAAGCTCCCTCTAAGCTATTAATAAAAACCCTTTATGATTTTGGGACGAATAAGGAACACGTCCTTAAATCATCTTCATTTATGAGGTTGTCTAACATAAGGGTAGACCTTATAAGTCTACTAAGGGAAAGTTAGACATAAAATTGTTAGTAGTTATTCATGAGGTAAGCCGAAAGATCTAGGGGATATATAAATTTTACAACCCGAAAATTTGAACATTTTGAAACGAGAAAAGCTAGGTTCTTTGAGGATGTTGAATTTAGTGGGAGATTAGGTGTAATATTTTGAATTTGGAAAAGAAGAGGCATCCATTTCTTCACCTCTTCCATAAGTTTCAATTGGATTTCAAATTTTATACTTGATATTCAAGAAAAACATACAATTCAAAATAAATATGGTTTCCCTATAAATATTGAACAACATGAAAATGTTGATCATAAGAAGGAAATTCAACAACCTCAGAATTAATATGAACCAGTGCCCTTAAAGAGATACAATAGAGTAAGAAGGATTGCAATACCGGATAATTATGAGATGTATCTTACCGACAAACTAAGGACACATAGGTTTTGTGGGAGATGAGCCATTCATCTACCATAAAGCCATTAATAGTCCTAATTCTCATAAGTAGATTAATACCATATATAAAGAGTTGAAATCTTTGAAAGATAACAACTTTTGAGATCTTTTACATTACCTAAAAATGTGAAACCTATAAATGGGTCTCTAAGACCTAAAAGGATTCACAAAAGTAATGTTGAAATATATAAAGACACATCTAGTTGCTAAAGAATTTTCAACTCATAAGAAAGTCATTAATTATCAAGAAAGAAACATTTCCCGGTATCTTCTAAAAACTCTTTTAAAATCATTATGGCACTAGTATCAATTTGTGTCTTAAGCTTCATCAAATGGATATTAAGAGAACTTTTCTTAATGGAGACATTGAGGAAACTATCTATATGGAGAAATTCATTTATGACTTAAGCAAACTTCTCATTAATGGTATTTAAAGATTAATCAAGTTATTCTTTCATTTGGTTTTGAAATGAATCTTGATAAATATTGTGTATACCATAAGTTCAGTGGGAGTAAAAATTATAATTTTGGTCTTATATGTGGGTAATATTTGCTTGCTAGTAATGTTTTAAACCTTAATAAGGAAACTAAGAAATTTCTTTGGAATGAAAATTCTTGGTGAGACATCTTTTTGTATTAGGAATCCAAGTTCACTGTGAATATTCACGGAGTATTTTGGGATTATCACATAAGGCCTATATAGAAAAGGTATTACAAAAGGTATAGCATGCAAAACTATAAACCACTTGACACCCCTAATTTTAAAGGAGACATGCTTAGTCTCAAACAGTGTCCTAAAGTTAATTATGAATCCAAGTATATAGAAAATATCCCTCTTTGCATCAGCAGTAAGAAGCTTAATGTATGCGTAAGTCTCACATTTAATGTTGGGATGCTTGGTCAATACCAAAGCAATCCGGGAGAGAACATTAAGTAGCAGCCAAAAGAATGATAAAAGTATTTACAAAACACTAAAGAACTACTTGCCTGTATTTTAAAGTCGGATCATCTTGAGGTCATTAGGTATTCCGACATTAGTTAAATTATATGGCTGCATAAGTTTATTAAAAGGACTGCGAATTGTCAATAAGTGTCGAAAGACCGCTTAAGTTTTATGGTGACAATCGGACGGTAGTCTTATAACAACAAGAGTTCATCAAAGTCTGAAGGATATAGACATTAAGTTTCTTGTTGTAAAGGAAAATGAACAAATAGAAATACAACATATAGAAACAAACTCCATTTTAGAGGATCCATTTATGAAAGCGTTATCATCTTCAGTGTTTCACGAGCATGTTGCTCATATGGGTGTAACAATTTTGATAACATTTAATATAGTGGGAGTTTGTATTGTTATTTCATTAATTGTTCTCTTATTTAAAGTTTTGATCTCATTTGGTTAAGTTGGACTAGTTGGAAGAATATGTATATATTCGTTATTCCATGCTACACATCTACACTTTTGATCTATGTCATTTAGTTGGATTTGTATACGTGATTATTGTGGGTTTAGTTGTGAATCAATTACAACGACTGCCCCTTTAGTCCTTATACTTGGATGACTAATGGACGAGATTGTTATAGATGATAATAAAGTGACACGCCCCAAGTCCCGGGATTCCCTAATAGAACCTCGAACCTGGTGCGCGTAACTAACAAGAAACAAGAAACTAACGGGAAACAGGAACAATACCTGTTAAAAACAAAAATGACATGATATATATACTCAAGAGTAGGGAGCTAAGATAGCTCAAACCAGTTCTAGACCAAGAAAATTAAAACCAAAATGGTTACATACAGCGGAAGACATGCCTAGCAAATAAGCTGGCATCAAGAACTGTCTAGGGACAACAAATACTACCCCAATACAAGCCCAGAGTTTAATTAACTCATACAAGATCGTCCTTACCAAAATATAAAAGGACACTAACTTCGAACAAGAATATCCTGCTGAGTAAATTCCCAGCTAAGTCGAGCCTCACTGCGTACTATCCCCTGCTTTCCTGGGGGGGGGGAACAATTAAACAAATAAAGGGTGAGATAAATCTCAGTAAGCTATTAACATGCAATTATATGTCATGTTATCATGCAATACAAGTAGATACTCAACTAAACATATATCAAGTATCATCAAGTAACAAGTATAGGAGAGGCTAAGCCAACCCAACAAGTAATCAAGCTCAAGATATGATCAGGTAACAAGTAATCAAGTAGTGTGAGAGGCTAAACCAACTCACAAGATGCACATAGGCCTATCACGCATTGTACCTGAATCCTTCCTTATTTCTCCCAAGAATACCATTTGTTGTCGATGCTTTTCTAGCTGAGGACAACCAAGAACAGGAACAAGAGACTGCTGTGCAGTATATAAGAAGACCTGGTAACCAGTGTCATCCACAAGATACAAAATCCACGTGGTGAACAAGACGGGAGTTAGCATTCACTTAGGTCAGACTTATTGCTCCAACCAAGGAAGCTATGCCCTTACTATGGCCGGTAGTAAGGGGTCGGGCGGAAATACATAGGGACCCGATTGTCACTTAAACCCCAGCTCTCGCGACAAGCGTGAACCTATATATTTTCGAACAAGCAAGGAGAACCAGCTGGACTCACCAAGAATGCACAAGTAGATATTTACTTGAACTACGAGAACAGAACTCAGTCCCTTATTAGTGGACTATTCTTTATGCACCATGTAATTATGTATCATGTGCTCACAAGAATATGCACCATGTAATTATGTATCATGTGCTCACAAGAATATGCACCATGTAATTATGTATCATGTGCTCAATATAAGTACACGTACGCAATTATTGCGAATACAAACCAAGATAACAATGGCACATAAGGTGTCCATGTAACACGATCAATCCAAGTAAGAGTCCATTTATAACAGACTTCAGTCAAGTAGTAGGGTATATCACTCTGTCACATGCCAAGTTGCACGTACATATTCATATCACGTTTAACACATTGAAGTGTCTATCACGATACCCTTACTATCAAATAGAGCCCAATACCTTAGACTCTAAACACGTAGTAGAATAGGTCACACTGTACCTAGACACAGTCATACTTCACATATATGTATCGTTAGTAATCGAATACATTTTCTAACACATATTGTGTTCTGTAATTATTCTTTATGCTTTATATACTTCATTGAGTATATACACGATTAAAACCAATCACTAGTACTTTAGTGTTTCTTCATAACACTTACAATACACACGTATCAAGTTCAAGTATGTAGTAGAGTTAATCATTCTCTAACTAGTTTCATAACCCAATTCTTTGGTTATTCAACCCATGTACCAAGTAATCAAGAAGTAACATTCTATCGAGTAAATATATGCAAGATTTGCATATACACATCAAGAATCTTTCAAGTTATTACCATATTCATGTAATGGTTTCAAGACATTCAAGACTTTCAAGACAATCAAGACAGTCAAGACTTTTTCAAGATTTTATCATCTTGTATCCAAGTTCTCAATCCATTTTCTTGGATGGTTAAACATGTACAAGAGTTAATTAACTTATACTTAAGTTATCAATCTAACTCTTTGGTTATTTAAGACAAGTACAAGATTTACTCATCTTATATTCACGTTTTAATTAAGAAGATGAGCTATACATCTCCCAATCGAGTTCACGATCCTATTCCTAGGATATTCGAGTTCAAGACATCAGTTGGTGCCCCTAAGGTACACAAACATTAGCTACGAGAGGGGAAACTAATCCAAGATTCGTGGACTAGCTCAACGGGAAACAAGCTTCAAGTAATCAAGAAGTCACATTGTTATCAAGCAACTATGTGCGATGATTGCACATACAAGTCAAGAATATTTCTTATTCACGTTAATGCTTATTCTGAGCACTTTCGAGTTTACACCTTACCCATATATTGGTGTCAAGGCATATACAAGATTTATTAATCTTATATTCATGTTTTAATCCCTTTTCTTTGGATGTTCAAGTCATGTACAAGATTTTATTGTCTTATACTTAATCTTTGGACATTCAATCATGTATAAGAGTTATACACTTTACTCTTACCAATTCTAAATCCTATTCTTAGGATGTTCACGTTCAAAACATTGTTTTATACCCCTAAGGTACACAAGACGTTGATTTCCAGACACATAAGAGCATTCATACTCTTATACTCAAGTTCAATGTCTTAAAACACCTATCTAAGTTCTCTAGACAATCACTTTAAAACCTCATTAATTTATTCTTTGAATAGCCCTCTGAGTCTAGGTTATTCAGCTTCTTTCGGATCTTGATTTCGACTCTCCTATAGAAAGTTATGGAGGAAACAATTCAAGAAAACAAATCAGAATTTTCACTTGGCACGACCGTGCTCTAGAAATTGGCACGACCGTGCTAACACTGCCGAGGGATTTTCATACAAAATTCATTTTCGGCACGACCGTGCCCAATAAAGGCACATGACCGTGCTCAGCCCTGGCACGACCGTGCTCTACAATTTGGCACGACCGTGCTATCACTAACGAGGGAATTTGCCTAAAGGTAACATTTTGGCACGACCGGGCCAAATAAAGGCGCACGACCGTGCGGTACAAACTTTGGCCCTTTTCCCCTGAATTCAAGTTTCATTAATTCTCCGTCCCACACGTAGGAGTAACATTTAACTAACACTCCTAACATTCTCAGGAGTATACTAACAAGTTTAGAACTCCTATTTCAAGCCCAATTCATTTCTTTTACCGTCCCATAAATAATAGGACAATTTCCTTTTATTCCACTTAAATATTTCACCGTCTCAAAAGTATAAGTACAATTTTATATTATACTAATATACCCATCTAGGGATACTTCCATTCATTTCCCCGTACCACAGATAATGGTACAATTTTTCTAATAATATTTAAATCAAGTTACTATTTTACCGTCTCACGAATAGGAGTAATTTTCCTATTAATCTTTTAACAAACCCAGAGGGTTATAACCAATTTGAAGCACTTTTCAAATTTCTTTCATACATACGCTGTATATTTATACTCCCTTCGTCCCAAAATTACAAGTATCACGAAAATTACCCAAAACACAATTTTAACAAGAACAAGTAGCGGGAATAACATATATGCATGTTATTACAAGTAAGGGGGAGCTAATAACTTACCTAGTCAAAAATCAAGTTGACCCAAATTAATTTCTGATCGGTCTGGAACGCTCTATTCAACGCCACGAATATTTATCCGGGACCAGAATCACGAACAGAGGAATAATTAATCGCGAAGAGTCGAGAATAGGGTAAAATTGAACTCCCTATTATGAAACAGAGAGAAAGAACGTACGAGAAAGTTTGAGAATGCTTTCTCTGAGGAGAAAGCAACTTGATATACTTGCAAGTTTCCAACAATGACACCTAGGCCCCTCAAGTTCCACTAACTACAAAAAGGCCCCTAAACTTTCAACTTTGACATTTAACCACCTTAATTTTCTAAAGCAATTAAATAATTAACTCAAATAAAATAGCATATAAATATGCTAGCCACGAATTTAACAAGCATGTTAAATATTTAACAAGAATAAAGATGGACGTTACATAAAGTGCGCACATAAGGGTTGTCATTTGTGTTATATTTATGGTTTTAAAGGAAAGACTTTGTTTTGCAACCCAAGTGGGAGATTCTAAGAACATGGCTTACAACACAAGTCATTTAGTAATTCCATACATGAAATCATACCTATAATGTTAATATAAAGTGTAGTGAATTAATATAATGTGTAGAATTCCTGGATGTAATATTACCTATTTTTGATGGGCAAAATGGTAATTTAACATCACTAAAGGTTAAAAGGGTGTAGTCCCTAAATGAGGTGCCTTTTGGTTTCATATATAAAGGGTTCTCCATCAACCCTAGAAATCACTCCATTCATTTATTTTCTCTCCTAAATAATCTTCATATTGCTAGAGACATTTGTCGCGCCCCGACCCGTGGTCCTACTTGGCCCCACGTCCGGGACACGCACGGAAGACGTCATAAAACATTTTTAAGAAAATTTTTCGAAATATACTTTCTATAAAAAGGTTCACACAACCAACTCGATACTAAACATGACTTCAAGTCACAAAACAACCCTTCACAAACAAGTACTAAGCCACTTGGCTACAACTACTAACTTTACTTACTTAATTACAAACCGAACATCTACTAAAAGAGATGATATAAACTAAGTCACGAGTATACTACCCAAAAGGTATTACATTTACATAATGTATCTTTTACTTACACCACATTTCCCAAAATGTCTTACCCAAAGATCTCCTCGACGTCCTCCCTGTGTGTGTGAACTATCCACTGGGCTCCTTCTTATCTAAAACGGTAAACAAATAAAGGGTGAGAATAAATCTCAGTAAGTTACTAAAATGCAACTACATTACATGCTAATATGATAAACATAAAGGAACAATGCCACAAATGATCATATAGCACATAGCACATAATATGAGAGGCTCCCTATCGCCAACCGTCCCATACCGGTTGGAAATAACGACCAACTCATCATGCAACACATAAAGCGGAAATGAACACTCATACATGGATACTGAGCCAAGGTTCTCAAACCAAACAATAGCCATCTGAGAGGCATCCACTGAGCAGCATCGAAGAGCTGAAACGGGTTCCGGAACCAAACAACAACAACAACAACAACGGGGGGAAAATGACACAAAGTCATAACCCAAAGTGCCCAACCTTTGGCCTAAGGAAGGGGGTTAAAAATGGGAAACCAATGATAGGAGCCTTATAATGTACTTGGCTCGGAGACCATTATAATCCCTATCACTGTCCAACACACACAAAAGTACCAGCTGGACTTTACACGCAAGCACCACATAGAAATACTTGCTTAAACCACAACCAGGGACAATGATTCCAATGTAGGGAACCATGCCAAACACATCAAGAAGATGAACCATTCAACACATTACAAAGTGTTCAACAATGCTCACTTAATCAATTACTAACATTTCACAACACTTGTGTTCACAAAGGAACCAATTCTACCACTTTAGTGATCCACATCAACCATCTAACTACTTTAGAACACTACTCAAAACCTAGACCAAGATTGACCTCTAAACCCCTTGATTTGAAAACTCTCAACTTTTTCAGAAGACTGGGCGGTCGCCCAAACTGGGCTGTTCGGCCGCCCAAAATGCTCTGCTCCAAGAAGAAAAACCTTCAGATAGATGTGCGGCCGCACTCCCATTTTTGGGCGGCCGCCCACATCACCTGGCGGACCAAAAACTTACCAAAGTTCACTCCTTTTGTTTCATAACCCAAAACTATACTTGCAACACTTTAACAACTTACACAAAGGCTAAACTCAAACACTTAACATTGCAACTTACACAAAGGCTAAACTCAGCCTAACAACAATACTAACACCCAACAATAACCATTTCATACTACTCCCTTTGTCCCAAATTTACAAGTATAAATAAAACATACCAAAACATTGTTTATCACCTATAAAGCATATAAAGCATAATTATGACCATTTTAACATTTAAAGGGGGATTAGTAACTTACTTATTTTCCGGAAAAGATGTCAAGAAAATTAATATTGATCGGTAGATGTACTCTATTCAACACCCTGAACATTTATATATTTTTAGATTTGGAAATGGAGTAGTAAATTAAAATAGGGAAAATTAACAAAATAAAAGCTTACCTTTTCTTCTTTCTTCTACAATGGAGGAAACAAACTTAAGAAAATTGGTGTGTGAGTATACTGCGCATGGAGAGGGAGGGGGTTGATAAGGATGGGTTTTGGCTAATTTCAAAATTTTCATTTAAGTCCCTCCACTTCCATTTTTAACACCTAAACCCCTCACTACACTTTCAATAGAGCCCCCATAAATTCCCACTAACAACTTAACTCCCCAATAAACTTTTCTACTAACATTTTAACTAATACAAATAATCAATTAAAATGTGCAATTCATATAAGATGATGCAACACATAAAATGCACCTATAATTTTAATTTAAAATTATCAAAATATAAAATAAATATTAAAATAAATAAACGGATTTTGGGGTCGTTACACTCACTCCCCCTTAAAGAAAATTCGACCCGAATTTTAGGATTGCTTACCTCAACCCTCAAACAACCAAGGGTACTTCCTCTCGATCTCCTCCCGAAGCTCCCAAGTCGACTCTTCCACGTTATGATTTCTCCATACCACTCGAACAAGGGGAATACTTTTAGTTCGCAACTCTTGAACTTTTGAATCAATAGCTCGGACCGGATGCTCCTCGTAAGACATACTCGGTTCAATATCCTCGGGAACCTCGGACAAGACATGAGAAGGATCATACACATACTTCCTAAGCATCGAGACATGAAAAACATTATGGATCTTGTCAAGAGAATGAGGTAACGCAAGACGATACGCTCTATCACCAACTCTACTCAAAATCTCGAATGGGCCAATGTACCTCGGTGCTAACTTGCCTTTCTTCCTGTACCTTCGAATCCCCACCTTTGGTGAAACCTTCAAAAACACAAAGTCACCTTTTTCAAACTCGAGATCTCGCCTCCGGTGATCGGCATAACTTTTCTGTCTACTCTGAGCGGTACTCAAACGATCTCGGATAAGCTTAACCTCCTCAACTGACTTGTTCACCATATCAATACCCCAAATCTTTGCTTCTCCCACTTCATCCCAACAAATCGGAGACCGACATTTCCTCCCATACAAAGCTTCATACGGGGCCATCCCAATACTTGACTGAAAACTGTTGTTATAGGCAAATTCCAAGAGAGGTAAATGAGAATCCCAAGAATCTGAAAAATCAACTGAGCAAGCTCGCAACATATCCTCGAGAATCTGAATAGTCCTCTCTGACTGCCCATCTGTCTGGGGATGAAAAGCTGTACTGAACTTCAACTCTGAACCCAAAGCCTTCTGAAACGCTTGCCAAAATCGAGATGTAAATCTAGGGTCACGATCAGACACAATACTCACCGGTACTCCATGCAATCTCACAATCTCATTTATATACAATGTTGCAAGCCTTTCCATCGAGTAGCTAATCTCAATAGGTAGAAAATGAGAAGACTTGGTCAATCTATCCACGACCACCCAAACTGCATCAAATCTTCTTCGAGTGCGAGGTAATCCCATCACGAAATCCATAGTAACATGTTCCCACTTCCATTCCGGAATCTCTAACGGTTGAAGTAACCCCGCAGGCCTTTGATGTTCAACTTTCACTTGTTGACATGTCAAACATTTAGATACATAATCCGCTATCTCTCTCTTCATATTATTCCACCAAAAGTGTTGCTTCAAATTCTGATACATTTTCGTGCTCCCGGGATGAATAGTATATCTCGACTTGTGGCCCTCATCAAGAACTTGGCGTTTGATCCCTTCCACGCAAGGCACACATAACCGACCTCTGAAAGTTAACACTCCTTCGGGATTAAGAGAGAAATCCTCATATTTGCCATCTTCGATTTTATCCACGATTTTCACCAACTCCGGATCATCCTTCTGAGCTTCTTTTATTTGTTGAATCAAAACGGGTAATACTTGAATACTCGCAAAAATAGCCCCATGCTTTGACTCACAAGGATCCCAATCTCGAGCATCCTCTAACATCCTCCATTCACGCACCATCAATGAAGCCATAAAAGATTTCCCGCTAATGTCATCAGCTACCACATTTGCTTTACCCGGGTGATAAGAGATTGTGCAATCATAATCCTTCAATAGCTCCATCCATCTTCTTTGCCTGTTATTCAACTCTTTTGGGGAGAAAAGGTACTTCAAACTTTGATGATCGGTAAAAATCTCAAATTTGGCTCCGTACAGATAATGTTTCCACTTGTGCAACGCAAAGACAATAGCCGCAAGCTCTATGTCATGGGTAGGATAATTCTGCTCACTCGGAGTCAACTTTCTTGAAGCATACGCAATCACCCTTCCGTTTTGCATTAACACACACCCGAGGCCTTCTTTAGAAGCATCGCTATAAATTATCAAATCATCATTGCCATTAGGAAGCGCAAGGATAGGAGCTGTAGTCAACCTCTTCTTCAACTCTTCAAAGCCAGCCTGACACTTGCCATCCCACACATACGGTACATTCTTTCGAGTCAATGGAGTAGCAATTTTAGAAAACCCCTCGATAAATCTTCTATAATACCCGGCTAGACCCAAGAAACTTCGAATCTCCGTAACTGATTCAGGCCTCTTCCAATTCACAATAGCTTCAATTTTGGAAGGATCTACTGATATTCCTCTATTAGAAACCACGTGCCCCAGAAAAGATACTTCCTCGAGCCAAAAAGCACACTTACTGAATTTCGCAAACAGTTGCTTCTCACGAAGAACAGATAAAACCATTCGCAAGTGTTGCTCGTGCTCCTCCTTAGACTTGGAATACACAAGAATATCATCAATAAACACAACCACGAAGGTGTCAAGATAAGGCTTGAAAACCCGATTCATCATATCCATGAAAACAGCCGGAGCATTAGTCAACCCGAAAGGCATAACAAGAAACTCGTAATGACCATACCTACTACGGAAAGCAGTCTTAGAAATATCCTCAGAACGGATCTTTAACTGATGGTACCCAATCCTCAAGTCAAGCTTTGAGAAGACGACTGACCCTTGGAGTTGATCAAACAAGTCATCAATATGAGGTAGAGGATACTTATTCTTTACAGTTACCTGATTCAGCTTCCTGTAGTCGATGCATAGTCTCAAAGACCCATCTTTCTTCTTAACAAACAATACAGGAGCTCCCCACGGTGATACACTAGGACGGATGAATCCCCGATCAAGTAACTCTTGCAATTGCACCTTCAATTCTTTTAGTTCAGCTGGAGCCATTCTATAAGGTGCTTCAGATATGGAGGTAGTACCTGGAATCAAGTCAATACCAAACTCGATCTCTCTATCGGGAGGCATAGAATATTCAGAAGAGAACACATCAGGAAACTCTTTAACACATTCACATCTTCTACTTTAGGAGACTTTTTAGTAGTATCCAAAACACAAGCCAAATACCCCACACAACCATGGTGCAATAGCCTCCTAGCTTTCACATACGAAATAATACGAATTCCCTTACCCAAAGAAGTTGCCTCAAAAGTAAACACAGGCACACTAGGGATAGAAAACGTAACCACTTTCTTAAAACAATCAACAGAGGCATGATATTTACTTAACCAATCCATACCCAAAATAACATCAAAGTCTTATAATGGCAAAATGACTAGATCAGCAAGTAAAACATGCTCACTAATATGCACATCACAATCACGCAACACCTTGTCAGCTATCAAACAATTTCCCATAGGAGTCGACACTTCTAGCACATAAGGCAAAGACTCAAAGGAAGAATGCAATCGAGATGCAAAAGACACAGAAACATATGAATGAGATGAGCCGGGGTCTATAAGTGCACGTGCCCTTAAACTGGACATAGAAATTATACCTCCAATTACGTTGGAAGCATCCGAAGCTTGTTGTTGATTGATTGCAAACACACGACCTTGAACTTTTGGTTTTCCTGAGGCATCCCTTTTCTGACCCTGAGACGATCCAACACCACTCCCCGATGGTTGACTCCCCAATCTCGGGCAATTTCTTTGAAAATGGCCAAGTTGCCCACAATTCAAACACTCTCCTTGTTTCTTCCAACACCGCTCCTCACTGTGCCCTTCCTTCTGACAATAATTACATACTCTCTTGCTTTGACCCCCGGAGAAATTACCTTGATTTCTAACACTCGGTTTCCCTTGTGGTTGTCCTCTAAATGGGGTTAAAGTCCCTTGTCCTCCACGATTATCATTCCTTTGCGGTTGTGGTCTACCTTGCCTTCCAGCACTTGTTAATTCCACCTTCCTCTTATGTTCTTCAATGTCGTGCTCCACTTGATAAGCTCGATCAACTGCATCTTGAAACTCTTGTAGCTTGTGGGACACCAATTGAGTTCGGATCACTGTTTTTAAACCCTTAACAAATCTTGTTGCCTTTCTCTCCTCTGTTGAAATCAAATGAGTACAATACCTCGATAGCTCCGTGAACTTGGCTGCATACTGAGCCACCGACATTGTATTCTGTTCCAAGCTAAGAAATTCCACTTCCTTCCGGTCTTGATCCACCCTTGGAATAAAATGTTCCTTGAACTTCCTCAGAAAATTTGCCCAAGTATAAGGTACATGAGCTTCGTCCCAACTAGCCTTCAGTGTTCTCCACCAGTACTCCGCAGCTCCACTCAACTTGTAGGTAGCAAACCTAACTCGATCTTCTTCAGTACATACTAAAACATCAAATATCTTCTCCATGGATTCAATCCATCTCTCAACTTTGGTTACATCTGGTTCACCATCATAGCCGGTTGGTTTCATCTTCAAAAACTGTTCTAGACCATACCTCGGAGGTGCATGCTCTCCTCCTTGCCTCTGATCATGGATGGATTTCATTGCAGCCTCAAACATCCCTTGAAACATAGCTCGAGCCTCTTCCCTTACATTACCCTGGCCTGCAGTACCAGACTGTTCACCCTCATGTTCCGGCATTTTTACTGAGTACCTGCATAAAACACTCAACGTTACTCACTCCATACTCAACTACCCTCCTAGGTCACTTAGTCCATCTAGACCATCTACAACCTAGCTCTGATACCAACTGTCGCGCCCCGACCCGTGGTCCTACTTGGCCCCACGTCTGGGACACGCACGGAAGACGTCATAAAACATTTTTAAGAAAATTTTTCAAAATATACTTTCTATAAAAAGGTTCACACAACCAACTCGATACTAAACATGACTTCAAGTCACAAAACAACCCTTCACAAACAAGTACTAAGCCACTTGGCTACAACTACTAACTTTACTTACTTAATTACAAACCGAACATCTACTAAAAGAGATGATATAAACTAAGTCACGAGTATACTACCCAAAAGGTATTACATTTATATTTACACCACATTTCCCAAAATGTCTTACCCAAAGATCTCCTCGACGTCCTCCCTGTGTGTGTGAACTATCCCCTGGGCTCCTTCTTATCTAAAACGGTAAACAAATAAAGGGTGAGAATAAATCTCAGTAAGTTACTAAAATGCAACTACATTACATGCTAATATGATAAACATAAAGGAACAATGCCACAAATGATCATATAGCACATAGCACATAATATGAGAGGCTCCCTATCGCCAACCGTCCCATACCGGTTGGAAATAACGACCAACTCATCATGCAACACATAAAGCGGAAATGAACACTCATACATGGATACTGAGCCAAGGTTCTCAAACCAAACAATAGCCATCTGAGAGGCATCCACTGAGCTGAGAGGCATCCACTGAGCAGCATCGAAGAGCTGAAACGGGTTCCGGAACCAAACAACAACAACAACAACAACGGGGGAAAATGACACAAAGTCATAACCCAAAGTGCCCAACCTTTGGCCTAAGGAAGGGGGTTAAAAATGGGAAACCAATGATAGGAGCCTTATAATGTACTTGGCTCGGAGACCATTATAATCCCTATCACTGCCCAACACACACAAAAGTACCAGCTGGACTTTACACGCAAGCACCACATAGAAATACTTGCTTAAACCACAACCAGGGACAATGATTCCAATGTAGGGAACCATGCCAAACACATCAAGAAGATGAACCATTCAACACATTACAAAGTGTTCAACAATGCTCACTTAATCAATTACTAACATTTCACAACACTTGTGTTCACAAAGGAACCAATTCTACCACTTTAGTGATCCACATCAACCATCTAACTACTTTAGAACACTACTCAAAACCTAGACCAAGATTGACCTCTAAACCCCTTGATTTGAAAACTCTCAACTTTTTCAGAAGACTGGGAGGTCGCCCAAACTGGGCTGTGCGGCCGCCCAAAATGCTCTGCTCCAAGAAGAAAAACCTTCAGATAGATGTGCGGCCGTACTCCCATTTTTGGGCGGCCGCCCACATCACCTGGCGGACCAAAAACTTACCAAAGTTCACTCCTTTTGTTTCATAACCCAAAACTATACTTGCAACACTTTAACAACTTACACAAAGGCTAAACTCAAACACTTAACATTGCAACTTACACAAAGGCTAAACTCAGCCTAACAACAATACTAACACCCAACAATAACCATTTCATACTACTCCCTTTGTCCCAAATTTACAAGTATAAATAAAACATACCAAAACATTGTTTATCACCTATAAAGCATATAAAGCATAATTATGACCATTTTAACATTTAAAGGGGGATTAGTAACTTACTTATTTTCCGGAAAAGATGTCAAGAAAATTAATATTGATCGGTAGATGTACTCTATTCAACACCCTGAACATTTATATATTTTTAGATTTGGAAATGGAGTAGTAAATTAAAATAGGGAAAATTAACAAAATAAAAGATTACCTTTTCTTCTTTCTTCTACAATGGAGGAAACAAACTTAAGAAAATTGGTGTGTGAGTATACTGCGCATGGAGAGGGAGGGGGTTGATAAGGATGGGTTTTGGCTAATTTCAAAATTTTCATTTAAGTCCCTCCACTTCCATTTTTAACACCTAAACCCCTCACTACACTTTCAATAGAGCCCCCATAAATTCCCACTAACAACTTAACTCCCCAATAAACTTTTCTACTAACATTTTAACTAACACAAATAATCAATTAAAATGTGCAATTCATATAAGATGATGCAACACATAAAATGCACCTATAATTTTAATTTAAAATTATCAAAATATAAAATAAATATTAAAATAAATAAACGGATTTTGGGGTCGTTACACATTAGAGAGAAAAGGCAGAATCATTTAGAAGAACTCCGTCCCCTTAATTCTTCTTCTTCTTCTTATTCTCCCTACAACATCTGTAATGGATTCAACATGTATTATTTCGCTTCGGCCTTCATCTTCTTCCTCATTCTTATTCTGAATATGAGTATGGCATTCGGGGATCTTAAATTGTTTCAATATTTTTTGTAATGTATCATTAACAATTTAAAACGTATACAAATAATTAAAATTTCAAAAAACTTTAATAAAAAATTCTAATAACTTTAGTCAATGCAGCCATTATGCGGATTTCGAACCGCTGCACCAATGCCTTAGCTGCACCGCTGCACCGATGTGAAAATTGTACAACGTTTTGTAAAACGTTTTTTACTTAATGTAAAACGTGTACTTGCAAATGTAAAACGTTTTTCAGGAGCTAACTGATTTCGGTCGTTTTTACGTTGTGTAGTGCACTAAAAACGTTGTGTAAAAAGCGTTTTACATACGTTGTGGAACTTTTATTAGGTACAGCGGTGCACCTAATTTCGGTGCAACGGTTCCTGATAGGCTTAGTCGCGCACCTAACAAATTAAACCTGGACGAGGTTCTAAAAATATGTATATATGGTAAGTCCAGGATCGATCCACGAAGACTTGGATTAATTCTAAGTTATTCAATTATATTAAAAACCAATAAAATAAAAAGATAAATAAAAGATAAATAAAAGGATAGGTGATCAACATGAGCAAGCATATAAATGATAGGAATCGCAGAATTAAAAGATATCTTCGTCTTTAATTCAAATATCATTGGTACATCTTTTCACTTTTCACCCTATTCACTTGATCACGAGATTTATTTCAATCTCTGTTTCTTCTTTCAGATTAGTTAATAGCAGTGGCACACTCACTAGAAACCCTAATCAATAATCAAATCTAACTGGCACAGTCTAGATCTAATAATTAATTGCTTGATTGATTTAAGAAACTAAGATCAAGAACGCTTTCTACAATTATTTCATATAGATAATCGTCTAATTTTACCAACTTCACAATTTACCATGGCACATGCATATATCATGAAGATGCTACTTGTGAATTTCTACACTGGCACAGTCGTAGAAAATTCTAGCAAAAATCAATCACAAGGATAAATAGGGTGATCAAATCTACAAACCCTAACAATAGATTTAAATTAATCACAAGTAAAATTATGAATAGAGATCTAAAGATGAAAATAAAAATACCTCAATTAAATTAAAAGATAAAAGTTACCTCCAACCTTGCAACCCTTACAAATATTTACTAGCTACATTGTTTGATAAAAAAAAATATAAGAAAACTAATCTAGTATTTATAGGAAGACAACTAACCTAAATCTAAAAGGAAAAAGAGTTGTAAAAAGAAAAGGAAACTAAATCCTAAACTAAAAAGAATAGTCAAAAGATATCATAATGGATTAGGAAACTAAATTCCTTCTCCAACTTGTGGTAATTTTTGGGCTGAATTCCGAAATTCCTCAAAGGTCCCTCATATTTTGATAATTTCCAGTTTGGTCCTCAGTATTTCAGAAATTTCAGAACAGTCCCTGTGTATCAGAAATTGCAGTTTAGTCCCTGGATTTCAGCAGATTTTGCACAGCAGTCCCTGGCCTTTGCATCATTACTCAATTAAGCACTTTTTCTCCCTCTTTCTTGTAGATTGAGCACATAATCACCCTAAACAACAAAAACACAAAAATACACAAATCAAATAACAAAAGCTTGAGAACAAAGCAATAATTAAGTTTAAAAGTATCTAATTTAAATGAGTAAAAACCCACTCATCAGTTCCATACCCGCCGTTATGCACGGAAAAATGTATTTTGTGTTAACGATTTAAAGTTATTAGAGAAGACGTTGAATTTAGGGCAACTCTAGTGGTAGTTTTTTCCCCATTGATTTGACACCCATAGTTATTTCGTGCGTTATGTGTGGGTGTGGGTGGGGCTGGCACGGTTTAGTAAATGCACCTCTTAGCTAGTTGGGGGCAAAATGGCCAGCAAATAGAGAGTTCACGCCTTCAATAATTTTTGAAGCTCCAGCTTGGATCATCATCGATTAATCGTCCATATTAAATGTACTCTATTTCAAAACAACACTTTGTTTGTCTTAAAACTCGATGCATAAACTAGTTTTTAGTGTAAATTTTATTACCGTATATATAATGTACGAGTTGGTCTTGTGAAAAACGCGTTTTACTTTAAGTGAAAAAAAAACGTGTTTTTCAAAGACGCTGACCCTTATTCTTAAAAACAAGAGTGACATTTTCGTAAATAATGGCAAACATCGTAAATGTCCAGTGTTAATATTACAAAAAGCAGTGATTTCAAACTGGCGTTTATAAAAATGAAACTGACACTTTTCTTAAACGTCAGTGGTAGTGTTTAAAAGTGCCAGCCATTACACTGACACTTTTAAACATTGATACTGACACTTATTAAAAGTGTAAGTGGTAGTGTCAATAAGTGTCAGTGTACAAGTACTGACATTTTTTTACACTACCACTGACACTTACGATCAGCGCTAAACAACTTCCCATTAATTACAAAAATGCCACCGCGCCATTTTAAAAACACGTTGTACGCGAACCTTAGGGAAAAACACGTTTTTCCCAGTTTCTCACATAATGTACAAATTAAACTATGTTTTTTTTTTAAAAAAAAAAGATGACAATGTAAGCGTATAATGTATGTATTATGACCGTATGATTTGAGTGATCCTTCTGTTAGCTAAAGATTCATTGTACATAGTAGGATATATACTGAGAGTTATATAATTTTCTCATTCCTTAAATAGACAAATTAATTACTATATTTATTAACGATATTGATTTTGAGGCTGATGAAGTATTCAAATGCTACTTATCATAATTTTTGTTAAGTATTGCAATAAGTGAAAGATACAATCTACGTAAACAGTACAAGGGACAAAATTAACAAATTTCTTCCAAAAAATAATGCCCACGACGTGTATGTGAACGTAATTTTGTTTTATTTCTACTTTTATAGATTTTATTATTATTTACTTTTTAGATAATTTATTAATTTATATAAGAATAATATATACGTCCTCTCTCTAATTTGAATTGCAACACCTTCCGTTTTAGGTTTCTCATTTAAAATTGCACAAGCTCATGACATCTTTTTTTTTTTTTTATTATTAAATCAATGGAATCCAATTCAATTTTCATACTCACAACGCTTCAGTAGTGTTAGACTTTTTCAATCATATTTATCGTTCTATTTGAAATTAGAAAAGTATTAAATGGATTTTTTTTTATCTTGGTTCACATGATATATTCACAAAAACTACTCCCATGTCTCAAAATGAATGATTTTTTTTATTTAATGAACACTCTGAAAAACATGACTTTTAATAGTAAAAATTATAAATGTCCTTGTTGTCCACTGTTAAAATGTTAATTTTGTAAGTATAAATAAATTTTTCTCTATTTTAAATGGGATAGAGGGAGAGTACTGTTGGGTGGCAACCCAAAGTCCCACATCGGCAATTGAGCAAACAATTGTAAGGTATATAAAAGCACCCACCCACTTCATTAGGATGAGGCCTTTTGGGAGTTGACCCAAAAACAAATCCGTGCGGGTTGGGCCCAAAGCGGACAATATCATACTAATGCGGAGAGTAGTGGTGGTGGTCGCGGTCCCTACAAGTGGTATCAGAGCCATGGTTCGGATAGGCCCGACCGGGTGGACCGTGTGTGTGCTTTATAGGGTGGGGTTCCCCTTGTGCGACATAGCAAACCGAGTCTTGCAATCGAGGGCGATGGTGTTTCGCGGGCGGTTGGTACAAGCTGTAACGCCCATCCTTAATCTCGTTAAATATTTGATTTATTTATTAAATTCTTGACTTGCTTGTTAAATTCTTGACTAGCATAATTATATGCTATTTTATTTGAGTTAATTATTTAACTACTTTAGAAAATTAAGGTGGTTAAATGTCAAAGTTGAAAGTTTAGGGGCCTTTTTGTCAAAGTTAGAACTTGAGGGGCCTAGTTGTAATTCTTGGAAAATCCTAAGTATATCTTGTTGTGTTTGCAGAGAGATTCTCAAAAATCTTTCTTTCTCGTACTTTCTCTCTGTTTCATAGAAGGGAGTTCAGTTTTATCCTATTCTCGACTCCTCGAGCTTAATTAATCCTCTGTTCGTGATTCCGGTCCCGGATAAATATTCGTGGCGTTGAATAGAGCGTTCCAGACCGATCAGAAATTAATTTGGGTCAACTTGATTTCGGACTAGGTAAGTTATTGACTTCCCCTTACTTGTAATAACATGTATATATGTTATTCCCACTACTTGTTCTTGTTAAAATTGTGTTTTGGGCAATTTTTGTGATACTTGTTAAATGGGGACGAAGGGAGTATTTCTTGATACAGAGCATGCTAAATGGGTTTGCAAGTTAATAAGAAAATTACACTCCTATTCGTGAGACGGTAAAATAGTAACTTGATTTAAATAGTATTATAGAAATTGTACCATTATTTGTGGTACGAGGAAATGAATGGAAGTATCTCTAAATGGGTATATTAGTATAATATAAAATTGTACTTATACTTTTGGGTCGGTGAAATATTAAATAGGAATAAAAGGAAATTGTCCTATTATTTATGGGACGGTAAAAGAAATGAATTGGGCTTGAAATAGGAGTTCTAAACTTGTTAGTATACTCTTGAGAATGTTAGGAGTGTTAGTTAAATGTTACTCCTACGTGTGGGACGGAGAATTAATGAAACTTGAATTCAGGGGAAAAGGGCCAAAATTTGTACCGCACGGTCGTGCGCCTTTATTTGGCCCGGTCGTGCCAAATATCACCTTTAGGCAAATTTCCTCGACAGTGTTAGCACGGTCGTGCGCTTTTTATGGGCACGGTCGTGCCGAAAATGAGTTTTGTGTGAAAACCTCTCGACCTTGATAGCACGGTCGTGCCATTTTTGCACGCGCGGTCGTGCCAAGTGGAAATCCTGATTTTCCTTCTTGACTTGTTTCCTCCATAACTTTCTATAGGAAAGTCAGAATCAAGATCCGAAAGAAGCTGAATAACTTAGACTCAGAGGGCTATTCAAAGAATAAATTAATGAGGTTTTAAAGTGATTGTCTAGAGCACCTAGATAGGTGTTTTAGGACATTGAACTTGAGTATAAGAGTATGAATGCTCTTATGTGTCTGGAAATCAATGTCTTGTGTACCTTAGGGGTATAAAACTATGTTTTGAACTTGAACATCCTAAGAATAGGATTGAGAATTGGTAAGAGTAAAGTGTATAACTCTTATACATGATTGAATGTCCAAAGATTGGAATAAAACTTGAAGTATAAGACAATAAAATCTTGTACATGACTTGAACATCCAAAGAAAAGGGATTAAAACATGAATATAAGATTAATAAATCTTGTATATGCCTTGACACCAATATATGGGTAAGGTGTAAACTCGAAAGTGCTCAGAATAAGCATTAACGTGAATAAGAAATATTCTTGACTTGTATGTGCAATCATCGCACATAGTTGCTTGATAACAATGTGACTTCTTGATTTATTGAAGCTTGTTTCCCGTTGAGCTAGTCCACGAATATTGGATTAGTCTCCCCTCTCGTAGCTAAAGTTTGTGTACCTAAAGGACACCAACTAATGTCTTGAACTTGAATATCCTAGGAATAGGATCGTGAACTCGATTGGGAGATGTATAGCTCATCTTCTTAATTAAAACGTGAATATAAGATGAGTAAATCATGTACTTGTCTTAAATAACCAAAGAGTTGGATTGATAACTTAAGTATGAGTTAATTAACTCTTGTACATGTTTAACCATCCAAGAAAATGGATTGAGAACTTGGATACAAGATGATAAAATCTTGAAAGAGTCTTGACTGTCTTGATTGTCTTGAAATTCTTGAATGTCTTGAAACCATTACATGAATATGGTAATAACTTGAAATATTCTTGATGTGTATATGCAAATCTTGCATATATTTACTTGATAAAATGTTACTTCTTGATTACTTGGTACATGGCTTGAATAACCAAAGAATTGGGTTATGAAACTAGTTAGAGAATGATTAACTCTACTACATACTTGAACTTGATACGTGTGTATTGTAAGTGTTATGAACAAACACTAAAGTACTAGTGATTGGTTTTAATCGTGTATATACTCAATGAAGTATATAAAGCATAAAGAATAATTACAGAACACAATATGTGTTAGAAAATGTATTCGATTATTAACGATACATATACGTGAAGTGTGACTGTGTCTAGGTACAATGTGACCTATTCTACTACGTGTTTAGAGTCTAAGGTATTGGGCTCTATTTGATAGTAAGGGTATCGTGATAGACACTTCAATGTGTTAAACGTGATATGAATATGTGCGTGCAACTTGGCATGTGACAGAGTGATATACCCTACTACTTGACTGAAGTCTGTTATAAATGGACTCTTACTTGGATTGATCGTGTTACATGGACACCTTATGTGCCATTGTTATCTTGGTTTGTATTCGCAATAATTGCGTACGTGTACTTATATTGAGCACATGATACATAATTACATGGTGCATATTCTTGTGAGCACATGATACATAATTACATGGTGCATAAAGAATAGTCCACTAATAAGGGACTGAGTTCTGTTCTCGTAGTTCAAGTAAATATCTACTTGTGCATTCTTGGTGAGTCCAGCTGGTTCTCCTTGCTTGTTCGAAAATATATAGGTTCACGCTTGTCGCGAGAGCTGGGGTTTAAGTGACAATCGGGTCCCTATGTATTTCCGCCCGACCCCTTCCTACCGGCCATAATAAGGGTATAGCTTCCTTGGTTGGAGCAATAAGCCTGACCTAAGTGAATGCTAACTCCCGTCTTGTTCACCACGTGGATTTTGTATCTTGTGGATGACACTGGTTACCAGGTCTTCTTATATACTGCACAGCAGTCTCTTGTTCCTGTTCTTGGTTGTCCTCAGCTAGAAAAGCATCGACAACAAATGGTATTCTTGGGAGAAATAAGGAAGGATTCAGGTACAATGCGTGATAGGCCTATGTGCATCTTGTGAGCTGGTCTAGCCTCTCGCACTACTTGACTACTTGTTACCTGATCATTTCTCGAGCTTGATTACTTGTTGAGTTGGCTTAGCCTCTCCTATACTTGTTACTTGATGATACTTGATATATGTTTAGTTGAGTATCTACTTGTATTGCATGATAACATGACATATAATTGCATGTTAATAGCTTACTGAGATTTTCTCACCCTTTATTTGTTTAATTGTTTCCCCCCCCAGGAAAGCAGGGGATAGTACGTAGTGAGGCTCGACTTAGCTGGGAACTTACTCAGCAGGATATTCTTGTTCGAAGTTAGAGTCCTTTTATATTTTGGTAAGGACGATCTTGTATGAGTTAATAAACTCTGGGCTTGTATTGGGGTAGTATTTGTTGTCCCTAGACAGTTCTTGATGCCAGCTTATTTGCTAGGCATGTCTTCCGCTGTATATAACCTTGTTTGGTTTTAATTTTCTTGGTCTAGAACTCGTGTGAGCTATCTTAGCTCCCTACTCTTGAGTATACATATCATGTCAGTTTTGTTTTTAACAGGTATTGTTCCTGTTTCCTGTTAGTTTTTTGTTATGTGTTAGTTACGCGCACCAGGTTCGAGGTTCTATTAGGGAATCCCGGGACTTGGGTCGTGTCAGGGTGGTATCAGAGCTATGGTTTAGCTCTAAGCCTGGATAGGGTCTATGGCCTAGGTGGGGTTAGTCTTGGGTGTGTTTTCGACACCGAGTGCTTCGTTACTTGTTGTTATACCAGGCATAGGACTGGTGTTGATAGTGTTGATCCAATTAGATTAGATGGATTGAGAATCGAGAGCGCGAGTCTTTAAAGACTTAGGCGTATCTATCTTGTCTTGTGGACATTGTATCGTGCTATATATGCATGCTTGTCCTTATCTCGTGAATTATGTGAAAGTGTATTCTCTAGTAAGAGACTACGTGTTGATATTGTTATGAATAAGAGCTTGATAGAAGTGTGGGTGATAACACCCTATACGTTTTATGTTAAGTTGGTCATGTTACCTATATGGGACATTGATGTGATACGTGTTATGGCTTGGCTCTTACGTGTTATGACTTGACTTTCTATGTGTTAGGTCATTCTTGTTTACCACAATAGATGGTAATTATTTCTATGCTAGTATGCTTGACTATATATGTGAGCATGATATAATTATGTATAATATTCATGTTTTGCATTGAAAGTCTAGAAAGGGTTCTTGAGATTGTACTGGGTATTTAACCTATGTGATTGATAGTGGAATTTCTAAACCAAACCAGATGGATGTATCCATTCTTGATGAGAAACGTGGATTATCTTGAGTTGTGACAGTGCGAATACAGTGCTGACATCTGGATTAATGTTCTTGACCTCGATTGAGTTAAACGAGTTGAAGATTCAACTTGAGAATTTGTTGATAGAGGATATATCTACCTTGTAGTGGATGTCTGAAGTGAGTATCTGTGTTGACCTATAAGTGGAAACAACCAAGGTACGTGTGTTCTTGAGATTTTCTTGATCTTGTTAGAGATTCATTAATGAATTTCGAGGGCAGCTCTATCGTTAATTATTTGACACTGAGAGCTACATCTTTCGATGGATTTTTTTTCGATGGATTGATATACGTAAAGTCAGTTCTGAATATTGAAACGATGGATAACCATGACTTCAGTATCTGAGATTGCCTAGTGGATTTGACCAGTATTACAGTGATCTGGAGGATATGACCAGTTCTATTATTTTAGTGGATATGTCAAGTTTCACCAATATAGTGGATTGACTAATCGAGTTTGTTTGACTTTATGTGTTTTGATGTTATAATTGATACATCTAAATTGCATAGAATATTTGTGAGTATCTGTGCATAGTCGTGATGTTCTTGAGTTCTATTTGTTGATTATATATGTTATAATCTGGATCAGTAAAATTCGAGGACGAATTTTCTTTAAGGTGGGGAGGATGCAACGCCCATCCTTAATCTCGTTAAATATTTGACTTATTTGTTAAATTCTTGACTTGCTTGTTAAATTCTTGACTAGCATAATTATATGCTATTTTATTTGAGTTAATTATTTAACTACTTTAGAAAATTAAGGTGGTTAAATGTCAAAGTTGAAAGTTTAGGGGCCTTTTTGTCAAAGTTAGAACTTGAGGGGCCTAGTTGTAATTCTTGGAAAATCCTAAGTATATCTTGTTGTGTTTGCAGAGAGATTCTCAAAAATCTTTCTTTCTCGTACTTTCTCTCTGTTTCATAGAAGGGAGTTCAGTTTTATCCTATTCTCGACTCCTCGAGCTTAATTAATCCTCTGTTCGTGATTCCGGTCCCGGATAAATATTCGTGGCGTTGAATAGAGCGTTCCAGACCGATCAGAAATTAATTTAGGTCAACTTGATTTCGGACTAGGTAAGTTATTGACTTCCCCTTACTTGTAATAACATGTATATATGTTATTCCCACTACTTGTTCTTGTTAAAATTGTGTTTTGGGCAATTTTTGTGATACTTGTTAAATTGGGACGAAGGGAGTATTTCTTGATACAGAGCATTCTAAATGGGTTTGCAAGTTAATAAGAAAATTACACTCCTATTCGTGAGACGGTAAAATAGTAACTTGATTTAAATAGTATTATAGAAATTGTACCATTATTTGTGGTACGAGGAAATGAATGGAAGTATCTCTAAATGGGTATATTAGTATAATATAAAATTGTACTTATACTTTTGGGTCGGTGAAATATTAAATAGGAATAAAAGGAAATTGTCCTATTATTTATGGGACGGTAAAAGAAATGAATTGGGCTTGAAATAGGAGTTCTAAACTTGTTAGTATACTCTTGAGAATGTTAGGAGTGTTAGTTAAATGTTACTCCTACGTGTGGGACGGAGAATTAATGAAACTTGAATTCAGGGGAAAAGGGCCAAAATTTGTACCGCACGGTCGTGCGCCTTTATTTGGCCCGGTCGTGCCAAATATCACCTTTAGGCAAATTTCCTCGACAGTGTTAGCACGGTCGTGCGCTTTTTATGGGCACGGTCGTGCCGAAAATGAGTTTTGTGTGAAAACCTCTCGACCTTGATAGCACGGTTGTGCCATTTTTGCACGCGCGGTCGTGCCAAGTGGAAATCCTGATTTTCCTTCTTGACTTGTTTCCTCCATAACTTTCTATAGGAAAGTCAGAATCAAGATCCGAAAGAAGCTGAATAACTTAGACTCAGAGGGCTATTCAAAGAATAAATTAATGAGGTTTTAAAGTGATTGTCTAGAGCACCTAGATAGGTGTTTTAGAACATTGAACTTGAGTATAAGAGTATGAATGCTCTTATGTGTCTGGAAATCAACGTCTTGTGTACCTTAGGGGTATAAAACTATGTTTTGAACTTGAACATCCTAAGAATAGGATTGAGAATTGGTAAGAGTAAAGTGTATAACTCTTATACATGATTGAATGTCCAAAGATTGGAATAAAACTTGAAGTATAAGACAATAAAATCTTGTACATGACTTGAACATCCAAAGAAAAGGGATTAAAACATGAATATAAGATTAATAAATCTTGTATATGCCTTGACACCAATATATGGGTAAGGTGTAAACTCGAAAGTGCTCAGAATAAGCATTAACGTGAATAAGAAATATTCTTGACTTGTATGTGCAATCATCGCACATAGTTGCTTGATAACAATGTGACTTCTTGATTTCTTGAAGCTTGTTTCCCGTTGAGCTAGTCCACGAATATTGGATTAGTCTCCCCTCTCGTAGCTAAAGTTTGTGTACCTAAAGGACACCAACTAATGTCTTGAACTTGAATATCCTAGGAATAGGATCGTGAACTCGATTGGGAGATGTATAGCTCATCTTCTTAATTAAAACGTGAATATAAGATGAGTAAATCATGTACTTGTCTTAAATAACCAAAGAGTTGGATTGATAACTTAAGTATGAGTTAATTAACTCTTGTACATGTTTAACCATCCAAGAAAATGGATTGAGAACTTGGATACAAGATGATAAAATCTTGAAAGAGTCTTGACTGTCTTGATTGTCTTGAAAGTCTTGAATGTCTTGAAACCATTAATTACATGAATATGGTAATAACTTGAAATATTCTTGATGTGTATATGCAAATCTTGCATATATTTACTTGATAAAATGTTACTTCTTGATTACTTGGTACATGGCTTGAATAACCAAAGAATTGGGTTATGAAACTAGTTAGAGAATGATTAACTCTACTACATACTTGAACTTGATACGTGTGTATTGTAAGTGTTATGAACAAACACTAAAGTACTAGTGATTGGTTTTAATCGTGTATATACTCAATGAAGTATATAAAGCATAAAGAATAATTACAGAACACAATATGTGTTAGAAAATGTATTCGATTATTAACGATACATATACGTGAAGTGTGACTGTGTCTAGGTACAATGTGACCTATTCTACTACGTGTTTAGAGTCTAAGGTATTGGGCTCTATTTGATAGTAAGGGTATCGTGATAGACACTTCAATGTGTTAAACGTGATATGAATATGTACGTGCAACTTGGCATGTGACAGAGTGATATACCCTACTACTTGACTGAAGTCTGTTATAAATGGACTCTTACTTGGATTGATCGTGTTACATGGACACCTTATGTGCCATTTTTATCTTGGTTTGTATTCGCAATAATTGCGTACGTGTACTTATATTGAGCACATGATACATAATTACATGGTGCATATTCTTGTGAGCACATGATACATAATTACATGGTGCATATTCTTGTGAGCACATGATACATAATTACATGGTGCATAAAGAATAGTCCACTAATAAGGGACTGAGTTCTGTTCTCGTAGTTCAAGTAAATATCTACTTGTGCATTCTTGGTGAGTCCAGCTGGTTCTCCTTGCTTGTTCGAAAATATATAGGTTCACGCTTGTCGCGAGAGCTGGGGTTTAAGTGACAATCGGGTCCCTATGTATTTCCGCCCGACCCCTTACTACCGGCCATAGTAAGGGTATAGCTTCCTTGGTTGGAGCAATAAGCCTGACCTAAGTGAATGCTAACTCCCGTCTTGTTCACCACGTGGATTTTGTATCTTGTGGATGACACTGGTTACCAGGTCTTCTTATATACTGCACAGCAGTCTCTTGTTTCTGTTCTTGGTTGTCCTCAGCTAGAAAAGCATCGACAACAAATGGTATTCTTGGGAGAAATAAGGAAGGATTCAGGTACAATGCGTGATAGGCCTATGTGCATCTTGTGAGCTGGTCTAGCCTCTCGCACTACTTGACTACTTGTTACCTGATCATTTCTCGAGCTTGATTACTTGTTGAATTGGCTTAGCCTCTCCTATACTTGTTACTTGATGATACTTGATATATGTTTAGTTGAGTATCTACTTGTATTGCATGATAACATGACATATAATTTCATGTTAATAGCTTACTGAGATTTATCTCACCCTTTATTTGTTTAATTGTTTCCCCCCCCCAGGAAAGCAGGGGATAGTACGTAGTGAGGCTCGACTTAGCTGGGAACTTACTCAGCAGGATATTCTTGTTCGAAGTTAGAGTCCTTTTATATTTTGGTAAGGACGATCTTGTATGAGTTAATAAACTCTGGGCTTGTATTGGGGTAGTATTTGTTGTCCCTAGACAGTTCTTGATGCCAGCTTATTTGCTAGGCATGTCTTCCGCTGTATATAACCTTGTTTGGTTTTAATTTTCTTGGTCTAGAACTCGTGTGAGCTATCTTAGCTCCCTACTCTTGAGTATACATATCATGTCAGTTTTGTTTTTAACAGGTATTGTTCCTGTTTCCTGTTAGTTTCTTGTTATGTGTTAGTTACGCGCACCAGGTTCGAGGTTCTATTAGGGAATCCCGGGACTTGGGTCGTGTCACAAGCTTTCGCCGAGAGGAAACACTGCGGACCATAGTGGTGTCGTCGTTGGTTTGATGGGAGGATTGTTGGGTGGCAACCCAAAGTCCCACATCAACAATTGAGCAAACAATTGCAAGGTATATAAGAGCACCCACCCACTTCATTAGGGTGAGGCATTTTGGGAGTTGACCCAAAAACAAATCCATGCGGGCTAGGCCCAAAGCGGACAATATCATACTAATGCGGAGAGTGGTGGTGGTGGTCGCGGTCCCTACAAGTACTATTCTAAAGAGACATTAACCATTGGTCCCTTTGTACTATGGTGAACCAAAATCGGTTGATGGCAATTAATGGTGGCTCAATTTTCGTTCACATTATAAATCAATTCGTGAACAAAAATTGGTTCAAGATATACTCCCTTCATCCCACCCAAATTAGTTTTTTTGGGTTGGACACGGGGATTAAGGAAAAAGTATTAGTAGAGTAGGTGTTGTGAGTATAAAAGTAAAGTAGGAGAGAAAAAGTGGGTAGAGAATAATGAGTGAAAAAGTTGTTGTGACTGTGAATGTGGGTCTCATTAAATAAAACATTTCCATTTTTTGGTTATCCTAATTCGAATGAGACACCTAAAATGGAAATTTGTCCTGATTCGAGTGGGACGGAGGGAGTATGTATTAAGTATTTTTTTCATACTCGAAATTATATTATTTGAATAAAAAAACTAAAAATATTCATAATTTTTTTCTGTATAAACAGAGCCTAATATTTAATGTATTCTGACATAAATTTATTTTTTTACTATTAAAAATGATTTTTATATTTTTTATTGTATATATTTTCTTCACAATTATATTTTATATATTTAAGTTTTCACTTGCGCTAAACTACGTCGTTCTTTTTAAAATATCAAAAGATTTAATATTCATCGCTTTTCCTTATAAGACCATGTACAATAGTCATAAACTAAGGTGTTGAATGGAGGATTCACCAAAAATGGGGGTTTAATGCTTACAATGGTTTGTTGAATGGGGGTGAAATGGAAATTTCGTTTACCCCATTCAACACTCGTTTACGCAGAGAAGTGTCAGACCATTTTGCCACGTGGCGCCAAGGTATAGGCCGGGGTGAGCGCGTGAAGAACAATCGCCAGAGATGGCGAGTCGTGGCTTCGGCCAGGCTTTTTTTTTTTTGGACGGTGTCACCTTCTCATTGGCAGACGAATTATTTTCTTTTATCCCAATTATTTAAGCTCAATTATTTCACAGAAATTGTTTTTTTTTTTACACCAAAATTCCTAAAAAAAAATTCTCTTTAAATTGACGTAAGTTTCATTGTATTTCGACAAAAAAAAAACATCTTTTTCTTGAAATGGATCCCAATAATAATCATTTCAACACTAATCATAAAAATAAAAAATAAAAAATAAATTTAAAGTGGTGGGGTATAGGATGATGAGTGGGAAAAGTGTTGAATGTGGGATTAAACAAACCAATGTAAGGTTAAAAGTTGAATGAGTGTTGAATGGATGAGTTGGAAGAGAGAAAAGCTGATGTGGAGTGATAAAGTGGGTGTTGAATGAAAAATATCGTTTAATCCATTGTACATGATCTAAATAGATAAAAAATAAAAATAATGTCACATCTTTGTCTCCGTACAGTGTAGTCCTACAACTGTTGTAGGTTGTAACTTAGTTCTTCCTCCTCAAAATAACTTGAACTAATTTTTATTTAGGTGTTTCATTGGCAAGTGTCACTTCTTAAAATATCCAATTTTTATTGTTTTTCTATTCACCCTACCTCACTTGTTATACTCGTACACTTAAATTGTGTATCTCACTCTCAAATCATCATATGCACGACCACTTTCCTAGTTACAATACTTTTGAATATATGTACTCTCTCTTTCTCTTTAATTCTTCGCGCAACTTCAAAATAGTGCAAGTTGTTTTAAGACGAAATTCCGTAAGTCTTAAATTGAATATTGAATGTCCATTTTTTGAATTTTACTTTTAACCAAGAGCAATTTTAAAAATCTTAAAATATTCATTTTAAGAAAAAAGTATTATTGGTTTATGAGGTTTCAAAAAAAGACAAAAGTAGTATTACCTTTTAAATAACAGGTCCACTTATCATAATCACAAATTTTATCCATTTACTATTCTCCAGCTCACTTTTTCTTTCCAATTAACCTTACTATCCATGATGGGTCGGGTAAAATTCTTAATAGGATATTTGGGGGCACTAAACAACAAGAGAGAGGAAATCTTGTGTGAGACGGTCTCACATATGAGACGGGACTTGAGGAGAAGGAAAACGGGTTTCCCCCGCACCGCTCATAATGGGGCAAACCATTTACTCTCACCACGACGAGATCGGTTTTATGTGTGAGACTGTCATACGAATTTTTGTCCAACTAATACCCAGCCGACATAAATTTTGTAGTTGTAATTGTAAGAATAACCATTGGCACACTTATCCGGCTGGTTTTGTAGATGTAACAAAAATACCCAGACTATTCAGATTTGAATCACTCGGGTTTGATTAGTCAACGGGTAAAGATTTATTTGATTCAAGTAAAATTTATCTAAAAGTTAGGAACAGGACTCACGATAAACTTCTGATTTCTTACGTACTTTATTATACTTTATTATGTAATCTCTCCTCAATGTTTTAAAATATGTTGTATACTCCCTCCGTCCCATTTTAAACTTTAAAAAATTTCATTTTGGTTGTCCCATTTCAAGATTCCAAACCTAAAAAGGAAAGTTTTTTATACTTCTTTATTTGTGGACCCCACATCTTATACTCACAACAATCATCTACTAACTATTCCCTACCACACTTTCTCTCTCCCTCCACACCATCTACACTCACAACACATCATCTTTTTCTTAATTTTTATACCCAACCTTTTTTTGAAGTTTAAAATGGGACGGAGGGAGTATACAACTAAATAATGACTAATACAAGTCATTCACGTTTGGGGATAAAAATCTGTGCTGCACCGACATCTTGAAGTCTTCAACATGCTAAGACATCCTGCATCCTGACATATGCAACTTGATTAAAACGCATGTTTATTTTGCAAATAATTATCTCTTCCTATTTTTTAGGTAACTATTACGAAAATAATGGAGCATGATCAGTATCAACCTTGACCCAAAAGAAGACTTGGTCAAATCAAGGAGTCGAGCTAATCTACTTCGAATGTGGATAACTCTCAACAAACCTCTCGAGAAATGTGGCTCAACTACTTAGTTCGTGATCTCTTATTTTAGTGTAAATAGTAACACCCAATTTGTAATGCACACACACACTCTTACTCTTGAATTCTCTGCAACAACACTTATTCATCTCATTGTACTTTCATTATCATTAATAAAATTCCATCTTTGAGGTTTTATGTCGGCGAACAAGTTGTTCAAGGGCTTTCCTCGTTAATTATTGTGTCATCATAATCTTGAATTCTTTACAATCCCATTCCATTGTACCCAATTTCATTCCTTCAAGTTAGATCCCTACTCTAAACCTGACTCCTCTAAAATTTCATGTTGTAGATGATAATGATGAGGATGATGATTCTTCATACCCCAGAATAGATGACTATTGTTTCTCTGTTGATATTGCAGGATTGATCAATGCCATGGACAACCTGGGTGAGAAAGCAAGATGTCCCAAGAAGGCTGACAAACCTTCAATATGGAAAGACAAGTCCAAGTGGTGTGCATATCACGAAAACTTTGGGCATACTACAGAGAATTGTATTGCACTTAGAAAGGAGATTAGCCATCTGTTGTCCAAAGGTCTCCTCAAAGAATTGCTTAGTAGAAGGAGTGGGCGTATTGAGGACCGTGTAGACAGCCAGGAGAAGCAAACTGAGAATCCCCCATCTCATCCACCTCCAACCAGAGTGGTCAACATGATAAGTGGCGGCTAAGATATCTGTGGAACAACTTATTCGGCTGCAAAACGTCGTGCTGCAAATACCAAAGAAGATAGGTCTTACTTGCCATCTAGATATGTGAGCAAAGACAAGGGGGCAAAAGATCACCTTTGATGAAGATGATAGGGGTAACATCCAGGATCCTCACCATGATGCATTGGTCGTAAGCCTTCAGGTTGCAAACTGTTTGGTTAGACGTATTTTGATTGATAATGGCAGTTCAGTCAACATCGTGACAACCGATGGTTTAAAAGGAATGGGTATCCCACTTGAGAATGTGACTAAGTGATCGTCTGTCTTAGTTGGATTCAGTGGTGAAACGAAGCATACATTTGGAGAAATCACTTTCCCAGTATATGTTGAAGGGATTAATTCCATGGAGAAGTTCTGTGTTATAGAATGTCAATCATCTTACAATATCATCTTGGGAAGACCATGGATTCATAGTGTAAAAGCAGTACCCTCAACTTACCATCAGTGCCTCAAGTTGCCAACACCTTGGGGAGTCGTAAAGGTGTCAGGAGATTAGCAGTCAGCAAAGGAATGTTGCAAGGTATCGATGAAAGCAGTAAGCAGTCCCAGGCAGGCATAGCAATTACAGCGAAAGGCACGGGATGTACTGGAAGCCTCTGAATTCGATATCAAGGAAGTACAACTTGATCCTTCTAATCCCGATGTCAAAGTTCTCATAGGTGCGGACTTACCTCCTGATATAGAAGTAGAAATCATTGAGTTTTTTAAGAGCAGGTTGAAATGCTTTGCTTGGAAGCATGAAGACATGACTGGAATTAGCAAAGATGTTATTACCCACAAATTGAAAATTGATCCAAATGCCAAACCTGCCCACCAGAAAAGAAGGAAATTCGCTCATGAGCGTAATCAGATTATCAGAGAAGAAGTAGAAAGGTTGCTGAAGTCAAAGATGATCAGGGAGGTTGACTACCCTAGATGGTTGGCCAATGTGGTAGTTGTGGAGAAGAAGAACGGTAAATGGCGAATCTGTGTGGACTTTACAGACTTGAACAAAGCATGCCCTAAAGATCCATTGCCCTTACCTCACATTGACTCCCTAGTTGATGCAACTGCAGGCCATGAGGTCTTAACATTCATGGATGCTTCTTCAGGATTTCAACAAATTCAAATGGAACCTTCTGATCAGGAAGACACAGCGTTCATCACTCCAGATGGTATTTATTGTTTTCTTGCAATGCCTTTTGGATTGAGAAATGCAGGAGCAACTTACCAGAGATTAGTCAACATGATGTTTAAAGATCAGATTGGTAAAACTATAGAGGTATACATCGATGATATGATGGTAAAGTCTAAGTGCATTGAAGACCATGCCAGAGATCTTAAGGAGGCTTTTGACATCTTAGAATCATTCAACATGAAGCTGAACCCTTCAAAATGCAACTTTGGTGTTAAGGCTGGAAAGTTCTTCGGTTATATGGTGACCAAGAGGGGTATCGAAGCGATTCCAGAACAGATCAAAGCTATCATCAACTTGAAGTCTCCAAAGAATATCAAAGAAGTACAAAGGCTTACAGGCAAAGTTGCTGCTCTAACCAGGTTCATCTCCAAGTCATCTGACAGATGCAGGCTGTTCTATGAAGTACTTAGAAAGAACAAGTTGTTCCAGTGGACAGAAGATCATGAAGCAGCCTTCAACCAGCTTAAGGAGTATCTTGCTACTCCACCTTTGCTTTCTAAACCACAAACAGGTGAAACTTTATATCTATACCTTTCGGTTTCAGAAAATGCAGTCAGCGGAGTATTGGCAAGAGAACAAGATGGTTCACAACTTCCTGTTTATTATGTAAGTAAATCTCTTCTAGATGCAGAAACCAGGTACTCTCATCTTGAAAAACTTGTACTCGCTTTGATAACTGCTTCTATTAAATTACGCCATTACTTTGAAGTTCATCCTATTATTGTGAGGACTAACTATCCTATCAGGAACATGATGAGGAAACCTGAGATGTCCGGCAGGATGGAAAAGTGGTCTGTACAACTTAGTACATACGACATCTAGTATGAGGGAAGGACTGCAATCAAGCCTTAGCAGACTTTGTAGCAGATTTCAGTCCCGACCTCCAACCTGAGATTGAACTTGAAGTCCAACAACTTGAAGGGTCAAACTCTCCTAGATTTTGGACGCTTTATACAGATGGAGCATCAAATGCAAGGGGAACAGGTTTGGGTATAGTCTTAAGATCCCCTCAAGGAGAACTAATTCCTCAAGCTGTGGCTTGCGAGTTCAAGGCTACAAATAATGAGGCTGAATATGAGGCCCCCATCATGGGTTTAGTTACTGCTTTAAGTCTAAATGTTAAATTCCTCAATGCTTATAGTGATTCCCTGTTGTTGGTTAACCACTTCAATGGATCTTATACAGCTAAGCACAGTAGGATGTCAAGTTATTTACAGCATGTTAAATCATTGGCTGGACAATTTGAAGAATTGACGTTCCAACAAATCCCAAGGGAGGAAAATGCTGAAGCTGATGCATTAGCCAACTTAGGTTCAAGTTACAGGAGCATGTTAAACAATACCATTCCTATCATTCACATTCTACATCCTGCAATAGATCAACCTGAGGCAAATCAAGTTGTTGATCAACCTGATACGGCGATTAGCCTCTTGAACGAAGTGACATCTTGGACACTGCCCATAATAAAGTTTTTACAGGATGGAACAGTGCCACAAGGTGTCAAGAATGCTAAAGCTTTCAGGATAAAGGTATCAAGATTTATATTAATTGATAATGTACTGTTTCGTAAGTCATTTACAGGTTTGTACATGAGATGCCTGGAGCCCCTACAAGCTGAACTAGTTTTGAAAGAGCTACATGATGGTGAATGTGGCAATCATTCAGGGGGCAAATCATTATCTTCTAAGGCATTGAGAACAGGATATTATTGGCCAACTATGCACCAAGATGCAATCAAATATGTTCAGAAATGTGACGCTTGTCAGAGACATAGCAACATCCTGCACCAACCTGCTGAGCCTCTTCATCCTATACTATCACCTTGGCCCTTTATGCAGTGGAGAATGGATATTGTTGGAAAGTTTCCTAAGGCACCTAGGGGCAAAGTATTTATGTTAGCTATGACTGATTATTTCTCGAAGTGGATAGAAGCTGAAGCATTCGTTCAAGTTAGAGATAGAGAAGTAATTTCATTCTTAAAAAGGAATATCATCAGCAGGTTTGGAGTCCCTTCAGAAATTATTTGTGACAATGGTTCCCAATTCATCAGCAAGAAGACAAAAGACTTCTGTACAAGATGGGGAATCAAGTTGATCACGTCTACACCAGTACATCCTCAAGCCAATGGTCAAGCTGAATCAAGCAACAAGTTGATCGTGAACAACCTCAAGAAACGTCTTGATCAAAAGAAGGGTAGATGGGCAGAAGAGTTACCACTAGTAATATGGGCAGACAGGACAACTCCTAAAAATGCAACAGGCCAAACTCCTTTCTCCCTAGTTTATGGAACTGAAGCTGTGATTCCAGTAGAGTTTTCCATCCCAATGGCTAGATATGGCTTAATAACTCCAGAGGACAACCAGATTATACTTGCAGAAGATCTTGATACTATAGATGAACTTAGAGACCTAGCTAAAATCAGGATGGCAGCCTATCAGCAGAGGATCTCCAAGTCTTACAACAAGAATGTCCGTATTAGAAGGTTTCAGGTTGGAGACATGGTCCTCAGAAAGGTTTTTCAGAATACACGACAGTTGAACGCGGGCAAACTTGCAGCTAAATGGGAAGGTCCCTACCTAGTTGACACAGAAGCTGGAAAAGGCGCATACTGGCTTTCCACCTTGGATGGCATCAGGATACCAAGAAGCTGGAATGCAGTTCATCTTAAAGCATACTACATGTAAGTTGTAGCTTGTCCATTCAATCCCGAAAACCAAGTATGATCTATTTTAACCTAGTTTCCATTATGTAATTTCAAATTTGATTATCTTTTTCGAACACTTACTGACTTAAGCATCGGAGGGGTGTTAGCTAAGCTAACACCTACCCCTAACATGTGTTTTTTTTTTGCAAGGAAATTCAAAGTTCCAACTTAGGTTAACATAATCGACATGTTCAAACGGTATGCTGGAATCAACAACCTGGGCTGTTCAATATATAATCAACTTGATGACAAAATGATGGATGAAAGTCCAACGTGTTCAAATAATTCAAGTAAGTACTTTTAAATGTTAATTTTACACATCATTTCCCAAATATTTGAACTTAGGTTTTAAAGGTTTTCACCTTTCAAAGGTTTAAAGATCATACATCTTTCTTAAGTTTAAAGGTTCAAACACCTTCTCCCGTGCGCACGTTTTTCACATTTGACTAAGTTACAAGCTGGCCAATGTACTTTGTACATATTGATTTCCATCTTGGACTTATTCAACTTGTAAACTCAAGTTATTTACAATTGGTTGTGACATTTACATGTTATCAATGACAGAAGTTTTAAAAAATTAAAAGCATCTTTTTCATTTCATACTGCTAGTAACTACATGTTACATCATGCATATTGAAAAGACAACTTCAACAAGTTGTTAATTTCTTATCAAAATGTGGCACTATTAAGTCATTTTTACAACCAAAACACCAAAATAAAAAGTTCAAACATACTGAACTACTTTAACAGAACATCCAAAAGATCCAACCCATGCTATTACAAAACATGAGTGGACCAAAGTTCAAACAGGGAACTTGGCCCAACAAAAACCAAATTACATCCTAATTTTTTTTAAACTGTCTTAGAGGACACCCCCTCTATTCAGAAACCAAAAACTTAAAAAATAAATTGTTTAGAAACATAACATCCTGCAGGAACAACGGAATAACTTACCCTTCAAACATCCAATTTGACATCTTGATTTTCACCCACTTGCTCAGCAGCAGCATCCTGAGGCTTGGAACTGACTTCTCCAGCTTCTTCATCCTTGATCCCTCTTAATGCAGCCTGTTCATCATCAAGATTCCATTCTGTATGCTTCCCAGCCTGATACTCTTCAATCATCTGAATTCTAGCCTCAAACACCATCTTGCCCGCTTCTCTGGTCAATTGTTCTTCTAAAGCCTCCAATCCCTCTCTGTTCAGTTTGTTCATCTCAGCTACCCTCATTACCCATTCTCTGATTTCTCCTTCCTTCTTCTTGATCTCTTCCCCCATAGCAGCAATTTTAGAATCTTTTTCTAGCAACTTTTCCTCAGCATCTTGTTTAGCCTGAAAGGACGCCTCTGCTTTTCCCCTCCAAAGTTGAACTTCACTAGCCAGCATGTTCGTAGCATCTTGAACCTACAATTAACAAGGTAATTCAGGCATTGAATGAAGAATCTATTAGCATGAATAATCAAACTTACCTTTTTAACAAGTTTCTTCTCAAAAGGTTCCGAGGCATCCAAGTCAATAAGGTCAGCCTTCCTCTTCTTAAAAGCTACCATGTCTCTAATCATTAACTTTGGTTTAGAACTCTCAGTCTTTGGGATAAGAGATTTCACATCTTCATTCTTTGGCTTCTTGAACCTAGCAATCAAATTTCTAACACCACCTAGACTCACTTGCGAAGGAGTAGCTACAATCAAGATATAATACAGAATTACTATGGATATCTTGTGTTAACATAAATGAAAGAGTAAAATCTTACCAGACGACATCCCTGGACCAGCTTGTAAAGTCTTGCTTGAACTCTTCTCTTCTTCAACTTCACCTTGATCAAATGAAGTAACAGGACGGATAAACCTACGCTTCTTTGGTGATAATGCACAAACAGCTTCAACAATACTCAGAGTATCTTTTCGCCTTGGGAATAGGTCATCAAGTTTCAGAACTGCAAGATTAGAATCAAGTTGTTAGATGCAGAATTTAATCATGGAACTTATGATAATGTAGAAGAAAATCAACTTGACCCTACCTTCATCCAACCAGAACGAATTGAAACTTCCAACCCCTTCCAGACTAGACCTTTTCATATAGAAAAACCTATTTTTCCATTTTCTATCCTTATCTGTCGATTCTGTAACCAAACTATTAGCCTTAGTTTTAACCCTAAAACCAAACCTTTTGCTCCCATGTGACCTCAAATCATAGCAAAAACCTAATTCCTCCAAATCAACTTTCAAACCCATATCAGCACTTAACCTTTCCAAAGTTATCAGATTCCTCCACCCAACTGGCATCAACTGGGTAAAGGCTAGACCTGTGATTTCGAAAAAACGCGCAATAGAAGGGGGAAAAGGGAATGCGAGGCCAATCAAGAAAGGATACTCTAAAAAGCCAAGCCATTCGCTAGAAACACAGTCGGAGGTCATAAGGGCGTTAGGCTCCAGAAATTCAGCACCTTCTGGAAAATACTTCTTCAAATCTTCAACATCAACCGGTGTAATTTCACATCTCTCATCATCAGGATGGTCTATAAACCCTAAACAAGTAAAACCCCCCAGGAAGACCCTCCATCTTAAAAACGAAAATATAAGAATTTGAGAAGGGATTAATAGAAACTCACCAAAACCGATGGAGAAATTGTAGAACCCTCGAGAGCTTTTCTTTGCAGAAGACGAAGTTAAAGAGATGCCCTCTTTAAATAATCCTAGCGGTTATAGACTCCTAGAAGGAGTTATAGACCTATTACTCTATGCAACTGCCACGTCTCATCCTTTCAATACAAAAGTGGTTGCCAGCAGTTTTAAAATGATTTTTGACTTTTAAAACTCCCTCTTTCTTATTTTTAAATTTCAAAAATCAGGGGCAATTGTTTGGGGATAAAAATCTGTGCTGCACCGACATCTTGAAGTCTTAAACATGCTAAGACATCCTGCATCCTGACATATGCGACTTGATTAAAACGCATGTTTATTTTGCAAATAATTATCTCTTCCTATTTTTTAGGTAACTATTACGAAAATAATGGAGCATGATCAGTATCAACCATGACCCAAAAGAAGACTTGGTCAAATCAAGGAGTCGAGCTAATCTACTTCGAAGGTGGATAACTCTCAACAAACCTCCCGAGAAATGTGGCTCAACTACTTAGTTCGTGATCTCTTATTTTAGTATAAATAGTGACACCCAATTTGTAATGCACACACGCACTCTTACTCTTGAATTCTCTGCAACAACACTTATTCATCTCATTGTACTTTCATTATCATTAATAAAATTCCATCTTTGAGGTTTTATGCCGGCGAACAAGTTGTTCAAGTGCTTTCCTCGTTAATTATTGTGTCATCATAATCTTGAATTCTTTACAATCCCATTCCATTGTACCCAATTTCATTCCTTCAAGTTAGATCCCAAAATCTGACCAAAACAATTCAGTTATCCAATAAAAATAGATTATTAAAATGCTCCTATACTCGAATTAAACTGAATATGACCTACATATAAAACATATTTTTGAAACACATCAGCACCCTAGTATGGGATGCATTTGCACCACTGGATATTTGCTCCCAAACATTAAAATATTGAAATGAAGCTTGCACCAATAACTTGGTAACAGTCTGATCATATAATTTTGATATTCGCTCTCCAACATTAATACTGAATTCCTTAAAGAAAAATACTCCCTCCGTCCCCAAATGATCTTCACACTTTTTTCGAGGTAACTACGAATGAACTTTGAGCTATCATTTTTGGTTGATTTAGTTTTCCCAATCAAAATCCAAAACTTTTTATTGACACACCATCAACAATACTATCAAAAACAAGTTTTAGATTTTCATTAAGATAATTAAATCAACCCAAAATCTTTGCTCAAAGTTGCTTTGCATCAATGTTAAAAAAAGCGTGAAGAACATTTTGGGACGGAGGGAGTATGTATTTAATTTTGTTAGAGACATTATTTTACATCGGGAATTAATTAGCCATGCATTGACTATATAAAGATTCTGAGCTACTCCCATTGCCAATTGGTATTGAGATGGAACCTCAGACTTTATCAAATTTGTTCTAAAACCATTAAATATTGAGTTAAATTTTAAAAACATTAATAGTGAATTAAAGCTCATGTTGCACTTAATAACTTTTTTCTTTGACAATGTCTCAGTCGAGCCACTCTCTTTGACAACACAAAATAACTTGAAACAAACTCCATTCGTCTCGACTCACTTGACACTTAACAGGTGGGCACAATACCTAAAGAAAAAAATAATAATGAAAATATGTGATAGAAAATGATAACTTGAAACAGACTATACAGTTTCTTTAAAAACCGTAGTAATATCTTGTAGGACGGATCTGAAACCACTACAAGTCTACAACGCTTATTTTGCCGCAACGCTTACTAGAAAAAAAATTATGAAGCGAATAAAAAGCGTTTTAGATTAAAAGTCCGATCAATAGTTTCGGGGCACAGCAGGACATGTGACTTACACAGAGTAAGAGGGTCCTACATTTCAGAGGCCATTTCTTTGTCCGCCAATTAAATAAAAAGAGACCCCTCCATCAACCTTTAAAGTCATAATTATCATATACCTTCTTTTATGTCTCTGTCGATACCTTCTTTTATGTCGATACTTTTTTTTTTTTGAAACAAACGAACATTTTTATTTATTGACAATCACATACATAAAAGAGTTGGCAAGCCCCAAACAACGGTAGCTCAACCCATATAGTGGGGCTAGCGTTCACAAAAGCTGCCCGAGAAAAACAATCCGCCAAATAATTGGCTTTATGACCGACCAAATAAACTACAAATTATGGGTGATCACGAAGAAACACCCGACATAACTCAATTATAACATCATCAATTATAACATCAAGTTCAGACTAGCCATGAGATTGAGAATACAATCTGTCATACACCATTTTGAAATCAATTTCAAACTCCACATTTTCCAAACCAAGATCCATCGCCCATGTCATGGATGATAGAAGCCCATTTGCTTCACCCTCCTCCACACGTAAAACACCCGGACTGCATATAAAACAAGCAACCAAAAATAAACTTGTATCATCTCGAAGTACTTGTCCATAACCTGTTTGCCTAGCCCACTGTCAAACGATGCATCAGAGTTCAGTTTAAGAAAACCTGTTGCAGGAGCATGCCACTTCTCACATCCTCTTGCTGGTATTGAGTTTGAACTTTTCACTATGAACCAAATAAATATCATGTACAATTACTTCACAAAGAGAGACATAATTGTGGTTCTGCCCAAATAATTTTATTACACATTTTTTTTTTTATAATCTAGTTTATCTTTAAATTTGATTTTCAAACTGTTTTTAAATGTTCGCCAAATACTTGCAAGTAAAAAAGTGAACTTTTGGTAATTTAAGGAGAAACTAGTTTTTCACAAAACATACTCTTTTTATTCTCTCCGTTTTAAATGAATGTCTAAATTTTATTAAGTGAACATTTTAATTTTTTATTCTCTCCGTCTTCAAATGAATGTTGAATTTTATTAAGCGAACATTTTAATGTTCATCTTCTATTAAGTTTGGTATAACGAAAGTGTTTGATATTAGTTTAATAATAACATCTGTGAAAATATAAACATATAACAACTGATGATAAACATGAATTTAAGAAAAAACAAATAGATATTTGGGGTTCACTAACGACCTGCTAACTACATCCACAGGTAGAAGGAGAGCGTGTTTTATTGTGGAGGAAGAATACAGATTACAAATCCAAGATCTAACCAGATTTATTGCCCTAGGCAATAACAAATTATGTATCAAACTTCTCAAATTACACTAAATTGTACAAGAATACCAGCATCACATTGCAGATCACTAGCTTAAGATTTGATAGAAGCTTCATTGCTGAAAATACTATTTCAATTGTGATTTGTGGCAGTTCCAACACGTAAAGTCAATGACAACCTTATTAGTGAGTAAACCAACGGATAAACACAATCTTTCTTGACCTCAATCAATTTTTCAGCAAGCTGTCCAATCCCTATCGAATCAAAGAAGTGTTTATTAAAGTAAACATCATAAATATAGTTCTTAAGTTGGTTTTCAAGCACTAGTATGTCTATCTCTGAAAAATTAGACGGATAATACATTGTGAATTGAATAGTCTTGCCTTGTCAATTGCGAAGAATGAGTTCTTCGAATCAATACAAGTGATATTTAGCAACAAATTAGATGTTAAGGCTCATATTTAGAATTGAGGTTTCCAAGTAGAATACCACCATGCTGCGCATGACTCTGCGCAGGACATCTTCTACATAGCCAATGTGCATGACAACCATGCGTAGCGGATAACTAGACTTGTTCCTTGTACTTATATCTTGACAACCTCAGATTCTAGAAGCTTAGAAAGAGTGAAGACAAGCTACGCTTTTTGGATTGAGCCAAACGCTGAGGTGTGCAAATACGAAAAGTTAATCACACTCAGCAGAACCAACGAAGGAGATGCGCCCAGATGAAAAGTTCAGCAGAAGACAACTGTCATTTTTCTAAAAGAAGTTTTGAAATTTTGTCTTCATGCTCTGACTCCAATAGCTACAAAGGACACCTGCTGACACGCCCCAAGTCCCGGGATTCCCTAATAGAACCTCGAACCTGGTGCGCGTAACTAACAAGAAACAAGAAACTAACGGGAAACAGGAACAATACATGTTAAAAACAAAACTGACATGATATATATACTCAAGAGTAGGGAGCTAAGATAGCTCACACGAGTTCTAGACCAAGAAAATTTAAAACCAAACAAGGTTATATACAGCGGAAGACATGCCTAGCAAATAAGCTGGCATCAAGAACTATCTAAGGACAACAACTACTACCCCAATACAAGCCCAGAGTTTATTAACTCATACAAGATCGTCCTTACCAAAATTATAAAAGGACACTAACTTCAAACAAGAATATCCTGCTGAGTCAGTTCCCAGCTAAGTCGAGCCTCACTGCGTACTATCCCCTGCTTTCCTGGGGGGGAAACAATTAAACAAATAAAGGGTGAGATAAATCTCAGTAAGCTATTAACATGCAACTATATGTCATGTTATCATGCAATACAAGTAGATACTCAAGTAATCATATATCAAGTATCATCAAGTAACAAGTATAGGAGAGGCTAAGCCAACTCAACAAGTAATCAAGCTCAAGATATGATCAGGTAACAAGTAGTCAAGTAGTGTGAGAGGCTAGACCAGCTCACCAAGATGCACATAGGCCTATCACGCATTGTACCTGAATCCTTCCTTATTCCTCCCAAGAATACCATTTGTTGTCGATGCTTTTCTAGCTGAGGACAACCAAAAACAGGAACAAGAGACTGCTGTGCAGTATATAAGAAGACCTGGTAACCAGTGTCATCCACAAGAACAAGATCCATGAGGTGAACAGGACAGGAGTTAGCATTCACTTAGGTCAGGCTTATTGCTCCAACCAAGGAAGCTATGCCCTTACTATGGCCGGTAGTAAGGGGTCAGGCGGAAATACATAGGGACCCGATTGTCACTTAAACCCCAGCTCTCGCGACAAGCGTGAACCTATATATTTTCGAACAAGCAAGGACAACCAGCTGGACTCACACAAGAATGCACAAGTAGATGTTTACTTGAACTACGAGAACAGAACTCAGTCCCTTATTAGTGGACTATTCTTTATGCACCATGTAATCATGTATCATGTGCTCACGAGAATATGCACCATGTAATTATGTATCATGTGCTCACGAGAATACAAGTATCCATACGCAATTATTGCGAATACAAACCAAGATAACACTGGCACATAAGGTGTCCATGTAACACGATCAATCCAAGTAAGAGTCCATTAATAACAGACTTCAGTCAAGTAGTAGGGTATATCACTTTGTCACATGCCAAGTTTGCACGTACATATTCATATCACGTTTAACACATTAAAGTGTCTACCACGATACCTTACTATCAAATAGAGCTCAATACATTATACTCTAAACACGTAGTAGAATATGTCACATTGTACCTAGACACAGTCATATTTCACGTATATGTATCGTTTGTAATCGAATACATTTTCTAACACATATTGTGTTCTGTAATCATTCTTATTAATTTAAATCGTAGTATTCACGATTATATAAATTATCTTCATATTACACTAGTCCCTATTTTCTTTAGGAACCCATTTCAAGACAAGATATCTTCTTTATTCTTTATATACTTTATTGAGTATATACACGATTAAAACCAATCACTAGCACTTTAGTGTTTGTTCATAACACTTACAATACACACGTATCAAGTTCAAGTATGTAGTAGAGTTAATCATTCTCTATCTAGTTCCATATCCCAACTCTTTTGGTTATTCATACCATGTATCAAGTAGTCAAGAAGTAACATTCTATCAAGTAAATATATGCAAGATTTGCATATACACATCAAGACTCTTTCAAGTTTATTACCATACACCTATATTGGTGTCAAGGCACGTATAAGATTTTATAATCTTATATTCAAGTCTTAATCCAATTATTTGGATGTTCAAGTCATGTACGAGATTTTATTGTCTTATACTTCAAGTTACTGTCTCATCTTAAGACATTCAAGACATTCAGGACATTCAAGACATTCAGGACATTCAATACATATACAAGATCTTATCATCTTATATCCAAGTTCTCACTCCATTTCTTTGGATGATTAAACATGTACAAGAGTTAATTATCTTATAGTTCAAGTTCAAGCTAGGAAGATGAATTATACATCTTTCACGAATTATTTTCCAATCCTTTTCTTAGGACATTCAAGCTCAAGACATTAGTTGGTGCCCCTAAAGTACACAAACATTAACTTCAAGACACATAAAAGAGTTACTACTCTTATACTCAAGTTATTATTTAATGATGATTTAAGTCCACATTTCATTTGATCACGAAGGGACTATTTTTCAGTACTAGAGTGTTCTACAACACTCATCTAGGCCATCTAGGGTAGTACCCTAAACCTAGACCAAGAATACTTCGAGTTCAAATTAAGTAAATGAGCTAGACAACTCATACTTACGAGTTCTTAATCCCCTACATAGGATATTCAATCTCAAGTCATTGTTTTAATGCCCCTAAGGTGCACAATCATTGGCTTCAAGACAAGCATAACACATAAGTGCTTGTTCATAGCACTTTCAAGACATATAAAAGAGTTGTTACTCTTATACTTAAGTTCTCATTTGAGTTCTATAAGTGTCCATGTACAAGACTAAGTTCTCATTTTAATTAAATGAGTATTCATGTTTAAGACCAAGTTCTGATGCCCCTAAGGTGTCACAACACTTGCTAGGACATCTTATACTAAGGTTATATACCTTAACTAGAGTTACTTCCAACTTATACAAACTTTAAACAACATTTTGTTCTTCAGGGTATTGTGCGGTCGCCTAAAATGTACTGTGCGGTCGCACACAAGCATGTCAATTCCTTTGAAAAACCTTTCAGAAAGATGGGCGGTCGCCCAAGGATTTTTGTGCGGTCGCACAAGGTACCAAAATGCGAAATTTTTATTTCTTTCCCAGGTTAAGAAATTTTCCGTCCCAAGCGTAGGAGTAACTTGTATTAACTCTTAGGCAATACCCAAAACATTATTTCAGGCTCAATTCATTTCTTTTACCGTCCCATAAATAATAGGATAATTTCCTTTTATTCCAATTTAATATTTCACCGTCCCCAAAAGTATAAGTACAATTTTCTAATATACTACTATAAACATTTAGGGATACTTCCATTCATTTTCCCGTACCACAAATAATGGTACAATTTTCCTAATAATATTTAAATAGAGTTACTATTTTACCGTCTCACGAATAGGAGTATAATTTTTCAATATATTTACAAACCCATTTAGTAATTGAGCTTCATGTTCTATGTTCTCTGTAGAAATACTCCCTTCGTCCCAATTTTCCAAGTATCACTAAAATTGCCCAAAACACAATTTTAACAAGAACAAGTAGCGGGAATAACATATATGCATGTTATTACAAGTAAGGGGGAGCTAATAACTTACCTAGTCAAAAATCAAGTTGACCCAAATTAATTTCTGATCGGTCTAGAACGCTCTATTCAACGCCACGAATATTTATCCGGGACCAGAATCACGAACGGAGGGATAATTAAGCTCAAGGAGTAGAGAATAGGAAGAATTCCGTCTCAAGCTTTGGAACATAGAAGAAAGATCGAGAGAAATGGAGATAATGCTTTCTCAGTGAAAGCATAACACAAGATATACTTGCAAGTTTCCAACAATGATACCTAGGCCCCTCAAGTTCTAACTTTGACAAAAAGGCCCCTAAACTTTCAACTTTGACATTTAACCACCTTAACTTTCTAACGCAGTTAAATAATTAACTCAAATAAAATAGCATATAATTATGCTAGTCAAGAATTTAACAAATAAGTCAAATATTTAACAAGAATAAAGATGGGCGTTACACCTGCACACCAATCACATTGTGCTAGCTCATTGCCTTTGCCCAAATCTCCAATTAGGGATGGCGATCTCGCCGAACCCGACCCATTTTGGAGACTTTTTGGCCCGAGCGGGCCGAGTTTGGTAGCTGTTTTTCAAAACCCGGTGGGTTCGGGTCCGGGTTTGGTAATGCAGTCCAACACGGCCCGACCCGTTTAGACCCGTTTAGCTGTGCATTTCCTTTTATACCCTTATTTATCCCCTTTATTACTTCTACACCTAAGTATAAATACAAATTTTACACTTACGCCTTTTAGGGTTTCCCATTTTCGCAGTTTACAGCCGCAGAGAGGAGATGGTGAAGTGAACGAACCGGCGAAATCTACAGCCCCTTCCTCCGCCGTTCCACCTGCTCCTGGGTCGGTCGGTCCTCCGGGCATCTTGATTCCTCGACACTCGACAACCCCTACCTCCGTCGTCCAGTTACTCCAGTAAGGTACGCACTCGCCTCCTACTTCGAGTCTTTGTCCCTCCCTCCGACCTCTCCCTTTCCTCATTTACATTCTGCAGTAAATTGTTTCATAACCAATTTTCTGTAATCCAATTTTCGATTAAGAAAATTAATTTCAATTGTTATGATCCAATTCATAACCAAATCAAGAAATGATGTTGTTGCTGTTTGTTTGTGAAATGGAATGAAGATTTGGTAAAATGTGATAGGTTCAGATATTGTATTGTAATTCGTTTCTAGTAAATTGTTATAACTCATTTACATTCTGAATTCTTAACTAATACCACAGTGGAGTCATTTACCATTTATTCAAAGATTGTTAATTCTTCAACTACTTTGAATGGACTTTTTTAGTACATTATAAGACTATTTTGAAAAAAAATGTACTTTTATTCTGGATTATAGTGGCTCTATAATATTTAGAAGTTTCAAATTGGGCTAAAGCCCAACCTAATTGTGTGCCAGCCAAAAAAAAAAAAAAAAAGCTGTGCAGACGGGTCGGGTTCGGGCCGGTCGCGGGTTTGCCATTATCGGGTCGGGACGGGTTCGGTACTAGCTTCGTATATCTCGGGTCGGGGTCGGGTTTGGTCAAACCCGGCCCGTACCCGACCCGTTTCCATCCCTATCTCCAATGGCTAGTTTTTGATGTTTGAGTATAAATACCATGCTCTTCTTCATTTCCAAGTTACTTGAGTTCGAAGGGGATTTTATGAAGTTCAACATTTTTTACTCCAAGAAAGACCTTAAAGATGTTCGTGGGTTATGTTTCATGGATGTAGTAGAGCTAAAGGTAGAGGAGTTGTCCAAAGTTAGTGGAGATTATGATGTGGAGAATGGTTTGGAGATACCGGCGGTAAAACATGTGTCATGTGTTGAGAGAGAACATGAGCATAAGGTAAAAGATCTTCCCGAACACCGAAAACATGGTGGAGTGTGCACCAATGGAGCTACCATTTATTCCCTTACGTTTAAAATGCCCTTATTTTTATTTACTTTTACACACTGAGGACACTGAGTAATTTAAGCGGGGGGGGGGGGAGGATTTGTTGTATAGTATGAATTTTGAGTTCTAGTTAGTATTTTCTTTAAAAAAAAAAGAGCACAAGAAAATAAGTCCGCTTGATGGAAAACCCGAAAGAGCAGTATAGGCAAAAATCAGGGTTTGCATAAAAAATAGAGAGATTAAGTGAAAACCGGAAAGGGCGCTTAGACAAAAAGTGAGTTTCGGGTAGGATATACACTATTGGAGTAGGAGGTTCGGATAGTAGAGATTAGGTTAGAAAACCCTCGTTCTTTTCTGGAGATAAAAGGGGCTGTTGGTGTTTTGTTACGAGTTAAGTTTTATGCAGAATTCAAAACCAATAAAATCATTTTATGAGGGAGATTGTAGTGTGAGATAAGCGTAGGGGAAATTTAAGACATTTTTAGTTCCCCTTGGCTTTTGAGTGGGCGTTAGTTTGGATATCGTTTATTATTTGTGTTGGTATCAAGATAATGTAATTTTCATTATTTCTTTGAGGAGTTATAAGGAAACGGAGTATTTACACTTTAACTTTATTTGTTGACTTTTGATGGTTTTAGAGGAGACTAGTAATCATTCTTCCATGCTACGCTATATAGACCGGTGTTTAGAGGAAAGTTAGGATTTTACTCAGAGACGAGTAATGGTCTAAACATGGGGGAATTTCATGTGGCGGATTTTATACCATTATTTCCTATGTTTCTATGTGCTTAAATTAATGATTTTGATGTATTTAAATTATATTTCATGTATTTTTGGGCAATTATATAATTTTGAGATTTAATTGTAATTCAAGGGTATTTTAGTATTTTTCTAATTTTTACCAGATTCAATAATTTATGAGCCAAGAAAAATTCCAAAATAATGACGAAAGTCAAAGCGCAAATAAATAATGAAGGAGAGGAAATGGATCAAGGAAGAAAAGGGTGAATTATGAAGACTTTTTGGCCCCAAAATGAAGGAAGGAGTAGGGAGAACAAGCCCAAGCTGGAAACCAAGCTCAGGAGGTGAAACGACCCAAGAACAAGCTCCATTAAGACCAGTTAAGGAGCCCCAGACCAAATCGCTCCAAGACCGGCCCTCTCCAAGCAGCCTAGCACAAGAAGCGGCCCAAAACAATCGAAGCCCAACACGAGGAGGGATTACACGACTCCAGTTCACGAGTCAGAGAAGGCGAAATCGTGCATGATTCGCGTGTTGGAGCGCGAATCGTGAAGACCAGATTTGCTTTGACGCGTGACGGACAACACAGACGCATGAGGAGCTTCTAGCACGGGTGCCAGCGCGTGGCCAGCGCGTGTGGTCTGTGTTTTTCACCCAATGTTTGTATTTTTCTTATTTCTTTTATTTTTTTTCATTCATTTTTAGTTTAGGATTTTCCTAAATATTTAAATTAGGTTTCTTTAATTGTTTTATTTAAAATTTAGACTTTACACAATATTTTAGATCTAGGTTTTTATTCTTTGTTCATGGAGATTTCTAGGCTTTGGATGAGGAACTAAAACCCAAGTTTTAGGTTTGGATCTTGAACAACTTTTAATTCAATTTGAGGTATTTTTTCTTTTCATCTTTTTATTCATATTCATAATTTTACTTGTGGTTATTCTAAATTTATTGCTAGGGTTTATAGACTTGTTCAACCTGTTTATCCTTGTCAATTAATTTGTGCTAGAATTTTCTATGATTGTGCCAGTGTAGAATTTTTACTGTAGCATCTTTACGATTTATGCATGTGCCATGGTAAATTGTGAAGTGGGTAAAATTAGACGTTTATCCATATGAAATAATCATAGAATGCGTTTTTGATCTTGATTTCTTAAATCAATCAATCAATTAATTATTGTATCTAGACTGTGCCATTTAGATTTAATTATTGAATAGGGTTTCTAGTGAGTGTGCCACTGCTATTGACTATTTCGAAAGAAGAAGCATATATTGAAATAGATCTTGTGATCGAGTGAATAGAGTAAAAAGTGAAACGATGATAATTGAATAATTAGGTGGGGACGGAATCAAATCTAATTTTTTTTTAATTATTGATTTTGCTTAATTAGTTTAATTTTTGTTTTTAGGATATTAATTAAATATAAATTATAGCCCCAATCTTGTCAAGTGACAATTACGTAAACAAATAACCGTTATTTGTGGTTCGATTCTGGACTTGCCATAGTTATATTTTTAGAACCTAGTCAAGGTTTAATTTGTAGGTGTGCGATTCAGCCTATCAGTGGTCGAAGATGATCAGATCTTTCCAGATCTGTAATGGCGCCAGAGAGAGGCGGAGATGTGGTTCGGAGGCTCGGAGGTGATGGATTGGCGATGGACGGCAGGAGAGAGGTCGGGAATAGGAGCGCTGGACACAGAGAAGGTGGCCGGAAGTAGGTGGGAATCGCCGGAGACGAAGGAGAAGATCTAGAAGGAGCTAGGGTTTGGAAGGTAGGAAGTTTTAGAGAGAGAGAGAGAGAGTGGGTGTGTGTTGAATGACATAAGGAAGAGGAAGTTAGGGTTTTGGTTGAGGAGGAAGGGGTAATTTCGGGATTTAACAGATTTTTTTTAAGGACAGAGACGTAGGTGAGGGGTGTACGTGGAATAATGATCGGTTTTAACTCTTTTCTTGAGATATAGCAAGAGTTGAGTCTTTATGTGACAAATTGATCAGTTTGGAGGAGGCTTGTGGAATTAATCCATATAGATTTCACTTGGTGAGCAACCATTTCACATAGGCTGAGGTAGTGGCTGAAGATGCACGTTAAAAAGTTAACTTCCCCACATTTCCATTGATTTGCAATTAAACAGTAACGTCACCACAAGAAAATGCTAAAAACGAAAGCTTGAAAACTAAATTCCAAACTTGATTTTTCTTTTTCTTTTTTTATTTAGCTTTAATATGCAGTTGATCCTTTATTCTGTGGACTTTATAGTGAAGAAATAAAATAATGGGCCTAAATAACAATTACTCTCTCTGTCTCATTTTAAGATTCTTACTTTTCTTTTTGGTATGTCTCAGTTTAAGATTCTTAGTTTTTTTATTTCTTAAATGACAAAGGATGAATAGTGTTTTGGACATTCTTTTCCTCATAAAGTTCATATATTACAAAAAATTCATCACTTACCCATCTACTTATCACCCACTTACATTATGAATGGACAATTATATCCTTCACATACTATTATTCTTGACTCAAGTTTGCATCGATTCCTTAATAAGCATGCAAAGTCAAACTAAAAACTTTAAACTGGGACGGAGGGAGTACATTCTTAACTGTGCAGTTGTAAAGGGATTCAAATGGTCGGGCCTTACTTTGTATTTTTGTTGGGCTGAAGTCTACTAGTCCCCCTCCTTAAAAGTTTACAATGAGATTTTTATTTTGGAAATGAAAATGTCACTAGTCTGAAAGAATATGATATAACTTTACTTAGTTTCATATTAAAAATTTTATTTCTAGTTCTTTAGGGTGAAAATCTCCAGAAAAACGTGTTTTACATGTATCATAATGTAAAACGTGTTTCTCATATGCGGAATATCATTTTTGTAAATGACCGGAATATTTTTACAAGGCGCGCGGTAACATTTTTGGAAATAACTGGAACTCATAAAAACTTACCAGACATTTTTCGACACTATAAGAGGCATTTTTCAATAATACAGTAGGCACTGTTTAACACCAGAGCAGCACCTGTTTTTAAACTTGTGAAAACTCACTTGACACTTATTGACAATGTAAGAAACATTTTTAAATACTATATGAGGCTCTTTGTAACACTAGGACAAATATTTTTAACAACACCATTATAAGCGTCTGTTTGAATGTTTATAAGTGCCGATTGAATGTTTTATAAGTGTTATATTAGGCCAGACACTTTTTAACACTATAAGAGGCACATGATGATATTAGAGGAGGCAATTACAAAAATCACGTTTTTCTATTCCTTAGTGTAAAACAAGTTTTACATAAGAATCTTCTTTATGACATCTTGTCAAGTCAATTAAATAATTTGACTAGTAATGAAATCTAACTTCTGTTAATGAAACTAACATTATTAACAGAAATTTATCATATTTTAAATAATTAACGTTTGTTAAAAATATAAGCCTAATTTGCTAATAAATAATAGTGTGATGGCCATATTTCTAATTGCATAAGTTCGAAGATCAGATTGATTGACGTACACATGGCCAACCTGGAACCGTACACGTGAAAACCCATCAACCCACACCTGCATTTTAACCGTTGGAACTGTACCCGTGGATAGCCCGTTAACCGTTCTAAGCGTACCCGTCAATAATGCGGTTCGGTTACAGTTATAGGATTTAGGAACACGCACCCGTAACCGTTAACCGATTCTAACCATACAAACTATGTTAGTTTTCTAACAAAATTTGTTAATTTTCTAACATAATTTGTTAAAAATGTTAGATTTTTAACAGACTGTGTTAGATTTTTAATGAAATATGTTAAAAATTTAACATTTTTTTTTAAAAAAAGAGGGGCAGACCCGTGGACCCGTACCCGCCATAACCGTGTCCCACCCGTACCCGCACCCGCACCCGTGTATAACACGGTTAGGTTACGGTTATGGGTTTTGGGAACCGTACCCGTACCCATAACTGTAACCGTACTCGTCCAACCCTTATTTGGCCATATCTTGATTGACGCCTAATTAAATAGTATTCCCTCTCTCTCATGATTGACTTATCCGTACGGATCACCCAAAAACTTGCTGAGTCAGCGCCAGTTATTACTACGTCTTTATTCCTTTCTACACGTTTTCCCTTTCTCTCACTGAACTGAAGCCCTCTTTCTTCCTCTTCTGCCATAAAAACTCATCTACAGAGAGGGAGCTAACTCCGGCAGCAGCGACGGCATCGCTGGTCTTCATTCAAGCTGTCTCAATCTTCCTTCTTACATCTAAGTTTTTTTTTTCCGATCTGTGTTCCCATTAAAAAAATTGCTTCGATTTGCAGCCCGTTCCGTCCAATTTACGCCTAAATCAAATTCAATCAAAGTCCGATTACCGTCCTTGTAAATTGTGTTTAGAGAAGTTTATAGGATTTTGAATTATTGAAACCCTTGGCATTTGGAAATCTGTAAAATTTGTTGCTTCTCATCCCAAACTGGGGTTCATTATTTTATTTTTTTTGAAATTGGGGTCAATTGGAAACAAGTTGAACGGTTCTTAACAAATCACAATTACACTTATTGTTCTCGAGCTGCTACTAGGATTGAGGCAGTGTAGTAAGAACCCACTTGTACCTAGTCTGCTGCATCTCTCTCTTTATATGCCTCGAGTTGAATAGGTGCCTTTCTTATGTGACTTGTATAATCTGCAGTTGAACCCAGCACAATTCAATTCCAAGCTGTTCTTTGTGGTTAATGAGAGAGAAACGAAGATGAAGAAAGAAAAGAACGAAGAAGAGGACGCAGGGAGAGAGAAAACCAGGGTTTCTGTTTATTAAGGAGGGTAAAGATGGAAATTTTGGGCATCATTCATAGGCGAACTGTCCGACTCAGCAAAATGTTAACGAGTGCGTACGGATTAAATCCGTATAGGATCGGCACTATATATATATATATATATATATATATATATATATATATATATATATATATATATATATATAAAAGTTGGTGAGGAGGGCTATGACTTTGACACATAAACAAACATAGGTTAAAGTTTCATTTGTGTAAAGCCACATCATCACTATCCTAAATGTGTGTGACTTTTGATATTCTCATTATTAGCTAATACTATTAGCTCATAATAATAGTTATGATATGAGTTAACTATTACTATTAATAGTATTAGTTAACTATAATAGTTACTATACAAGTTAACTATTACTATTAATAGTATTACTGAACTATAATAGTTACTATAGTAGTTAACTATTACTATTAATAGTATTACTTAACTATAATAATTACTATGATAGTTAACTATTACTATTAATAGTATTAGTCAACTATAATAGTTACTATAATATATAACCATTACTATTAATTGTATTATTAACAATAATAGTTACCATACAAGTTAACTATAATGGTTACTTTATAAATTAACTATTACTATTAATAGTATTAGTTAATCATAACAGTTATAAGTATATGTTAATTTTTACTATTAATAGTATTTGTTAATCATAGTAGTTACTATATAGGTTAACATTATTATTAATAGTATTAGTTAATTATAATAGTTAATATAAATATTAATAAGAAATATTAATAGTATTAGTTATTGATATTATTATATAGATTAATTTTTGCTATTAATGGTTTTAGTTAAGATGATGTTTACTATTTTAGTTAACTATATTTAAAAATTTATTTTTCATATACAATATATTTATATTAAAAAAAAAACTGTTATGCTACTTTATTAAATAAAAATATAAAAAGAGTAAAATGAAAAAAAAATAGTAAATTATTTACCTGTGCAGAGCACAACGGGTTACCCACTAGTGGGTTTAAAGTTCATGACAGTTTAACTGTTAAGTAGTTAGATATCTTGACCCTTTTATTTGTCCTTAACATCCCAACTGTTTTTAAAAAGAGCAATGCTAGGGGCACAATAAGGTCACAAAATCTTGCACACAACATGAGGTGGCGATATTTTATTGGTTGCATCGATAATGGACCCGCCACACTCTAATTAAAAACACCAATAAAATCATTATGTTGGAACAATTTTAATCCTGAATGCCTAACTCATTTCTGGAATAGATTTGAGGAAGAGATGAAGGCGGAAGCGAAGTAATACCTGTTGAATCCATTATAGATGTTGTAGGGAGAAATGAAGAAGAAGATGTAGGGAGAATGGATCTTCTAAATGTGAGTGCCCTTTAATTTGTCAAGAACTTCTTAGATAATAATGAAGACAATTTAGAGAGAAAGTAAAGAATGTAGTAGTCTTTAAGGGTTGATGGATAGCCCTTTATATACAAGACAAAGAGGCACTTCATTTAGGGACCACACCTATTCATTCTTAAGTAATGTTAATTTATCATTTTGCCCATCATAAATAGATAAATTACATTTAAAGAATTCTACACATTATTATTATTGACTACACTTTATATTAACATTATAGGTATGATTTCATGTATGAAAAAGCTAAATGACTTGTAATGCAAGCCATGTTCTAACAATCTCCCACTTGGGTTGCAAAACAAGTCTTTCCTTTAAAATCATAAATATAATACAAATGAAAACCCAAATGTGCGCACTTTGTTGTCATCTATAACAATCTCGTTCATTAGTCATCCAAGTATAAGGACTAAAGGGGCAGCCGTTGTAATTGATTCGCAACTAAACCCACAGTAATCACGTATACAAATCCAACTAAATGACTTAGATCAAAAGTGTAGATGTGTAGCATGGAACATAATGAATATATCCATATTCTTCTAACTAGTCCAACTTAACCAAATGAGATCAAAACTTTAAAATAAGAGAACAATTAATGAAAGGACAACACAAACTCCCACTATACTAAATGTTATCAAGATTGTTACACCATGTGAAACACTGAAGATGATAACGCTTTCATAAACGGATCCGCTAATATGGAGTTTGTTTCTATACGTTGTATTTCTTTGTTCATTTTCCTTTACAACAAGAAACTTAATGTCTATATCCTTCAGACTTTGATGAACTCTTGTTGTTATGAGACTGCCGTCGGATTGTAACCATAAAACTTAAGCGGTCTTTCGACACTTGTTGACAATTGGCAGTCCCTTAATAAACTTATGCAGCCATATAATTTAACTAATGTCGAAATACCTAATGATCTCAAGATAATCCGACTTAAAATATAGGCAAGTAGTTCTTTAGTGTTTTGCAAATATTTTTATCATTCTTTTGGCTGCTACCTAATGTTCTCTCTCGGATTGCTTTGGTATTGAACAAGCATCCCAACAATAAATATAAGACTTACGCATACATTAAGCTTATTTACTGCTGATGTATAAGGGATATTTTCAATATACTTGGATTCAAAATTACTTTCAGGACACTGTTTGAGACTAAACTTGTCTCTTTAAAACCAGGGGTATCAAGTGGTTTACAGTTTTGCATGCTAAACATTTTGTAATATCTTTTCCATATAGGCCTTTTGTGGTAATCCTAAAACACCTCATGAGCGATCATGGTGAATTTGGATTCTTAATACAAAGATGCCTTACCAAGATCTTTCAAAATAAGAAATTTCTTAGTTTTCCTTAAGAAGGTTCATAATATTACAAGCAAGCAAATATCATTCACATATAAGACCAAAATTATAAATTTACTCCCACTGAACTTATGGTATACATAATTTTCACCAAGATTTATTTCAAAAACCAAAAGAAAGAATAACTTGATTAAGTACCATTGACGAGAAGCTTGCTTGAGCCCATAAACGGATTTCTTAAGTATACAAACTAAACGATTGGTTTGCTCCAAATCAGTCACCATTTCAGGTTTCTCCATATAGATGGTTTCCTTAATGTCTCCATTAAAGAAAGCTGTATTTATATCCATTTTATGAAGCTCAAGATCATAATTTACCACAATTACCATAATGATCCTAAAAGAGTTTTTAGAAGATACCGGAAAGATGTTTCTTTATAATAAATGTCTTCCTTTTGAGTATAATATTTAGCAACAAGACGAGCCTTATATCTTTATACATTACTTTGTGAATCCTTTTTGGTCTTAAAGACCAATTTGCACCCAATAGGTTTCACATCTTTAGGTAATGGAACAAGATCCAAAATGTCGTTGTCTTTCATAGATTTTAACTCTTTATTTATGGCATCGATCCACTTATGAGAATTAGGACTATTAATGGTTTCATGGAAGGTGAGTGGCTCATGTCCCACTAAACTTAAGTGTCCTTTATTCTCGGCAAGAAAACACCTCATAATTATCCGAAATAGCACTTCTTCTTACTCTATTGAATCTCCTTAAGGGCACCGGTTCTTCCTTAATTTGAGGTTGTTGAATTTCCTCTTTATGATCAACATTTCCATGTTGTTCAATATTTATAGGGGAGTCATTATTTTGAATTGTATGTCCCTTTTGAATTTCAGGTACAAATACTTGATTTTCAATTGGAACTATGGGAAGAGGTATAGAAATGAATGCCTCTTCCTTTCAAATTCAAAACTATTCCTAATTTCCCCTCTAAATTCAACATCCTCAAAGAACCTAGCAATTCCCGTTTTTATAAAAGGTTCTAGTTTTTGGGTTGTAAAATTTATAGCCCCTAGATCTCTCGGCATACCCCACAAATATCTACCAATAGTCTTAGCGTCCAGTTTTGCCCTTATTAGGCCTATAAGGCCTAGCTTCTGCTGGACAACCCCATAAATGAAGATGAATTAAGGATAGTTTCTTATTTCTCCATAATTCATTAGGGTTTTTATTAGTAGTAGCCTTAGAGGGAGCTCTATAGAGAATATAATTTGCGGTTTTAATGTATCGCCCATAATGAGTGAGGTAAGAAAGTATAAGAAATTATACTTCTTTTCATATCTCTAAGGGTTCTATTATGTCTCTTAGCTACACCATTCAAGAAAACCGTTCCCGGCATAGTGTAGTGAGGGACAAACCCACACTCTTTAAGATAGCGAGCAAAAATGACCCGGACGTTCCCCAAAACCGTTATTCCGATCATAGTATTCACTACCACGATCGGACCTAACGTTCTTAATAGTCTTCCTAAGTTGACTTTCAACTTCGGCCTTATAAGACTTGAAAACGTCCAAAATTGAAACTTTTCATGAAGTAAATAAATATACCCATAATGAGAGTAGTCGTCTATGAACGTAATAAAATATTGTTGACCATTCCATGAAGGGTTAGTGAATGGTCCACAAATATACTTAAGTATTAGTTCTAGGACACTTGATGCTCTCGAGGATATTTTCTTTTAGTGTTTGTAAAATTTCCTTTTAAGGCATTTAATGCAAAAGTCTTTTCTCGGAATATCAAGTTTGATTAAAAGATTCCTTTTGACATAAGCTTGTCAATTCTCCTCTTGAAGATATGACCTAAATGTTTACGCCATAAGGTATAAAAAATTTCACTTGATGACTTTTTCTTTCTATTTTGGTTTCATCATTATGGAACTCATTTATTGTTTGAATAGTGTCAAGTAAGCATAGATTACTTGACAAAATACTAGTACCAACAACTTTGGAATTGAATAAAGATCACACTTATTATTACCAAATGGACAAAAATATCCTTCCTTGTTCAATATTGTGATATATATATTAAATTTCATCTAAATGACGGTACAATGAATGTATTATTAATACAAATACTTAGTACTTTAACAATAACCTAAAAGTCCCTATGCCTAAAACTTCAATCGTATTTTCAGCTCTCTTATAGATGAATCACTTCATCTTCACTGGGTCTTCGGTAACTCAGGCAACCCTACATAGACACACTTATGTGAGTTGTTGCACCAAAATCAACCACCATGTATATGTAGGAATTGAAACCAAATTAGCCTTAATACAAAACAAGACCAAATGACATACCTTTCTTAGCACGCCAAGCGTGATACTTAGGGCAGTCGAACTTCATGTGAGTGAGGTCATTGCAAAAGAAGCACTTCTTTTCCTTATGACCATTAGATGATCCTTTAGGCTTCTTATTACTTGTAACCGCAATATACTTCCCTCTTCTCTTTGTCCCATGAGAAGAGGTAGATGCCAAACGTTCCTCAAGGATATCAAGGAATGTTTTAGCATCAACATCCTTGGAGACATCTTTCAAAATAGTCTCCAGGGCAACAATATTCATGATCATTAGGTTCACGCGGTTGGAGCGTTTCCACTTCTCAACATTTAAGCAATCTTCTTGAGTGCTTTCATTAGAGAGAGAAAGAGGAAACGGTTCCCTTAATACGTGATCTATGTCCATATAGCTTAAGATCATCATCATTTTATTTTTCCAAGTTTTAAAATTAGTCCCATTAAGCATCGGTACGGTACTCATAGCAGTAATTATGGATGAAGCAATAAGCAAATCTGTTGGAATTTTAAGAACAAGAATGAATACAAAACATAATAAGAAACTACACAATGAATAAATGATTAATTATATCAACGAAATCCATCAATAAGGTAATCAACATGACATCAAAACTAATCTTTGGATTGCGAGTTGACTCATAAATGATTGCCTTAGGTAACAAGCAATTTGAACAACGTTTTAATCAAATGCTTAATCTTCCTTTGGGCCGACATAAGCATCTAACAAAAAAACTTAATGTTGATTTCATTTGTTACCACATGAATGCACAAGTTTAGTCAAATGTATGTCAAGATCTTCTTGGGAAAATTCATGACATATCAACTTACACATTCAACACTTTAACAATTTTGGTTTTAAATAACGTTAATCACTTTGGCGATGATATTATTTTAACAATGAATACAATTGTTTAAGCATATAATTAATCAAGATTTTAAGGTTTGAAAAATGTATGTTTTGTTCAAAAGGAAAAAACAAAATGGTGCAGAAACTTAAAAATTCCAAAACCTGTGAATAGTAACTGCTCGGCCGAGGATAAGAAATGACATGGCCGAGCACCATTTACAGAAATTTTGGCCCATTCGACATGAAGAGCACGACCGTGCTAAACAAAAGGCACGACCGTGCCAAATCTATCTGCTCGATCGGGCATTGGAAAGGACACGGCCGAGCACCATTAATCAGAAATATTTGCCTTTTCAATATGTTGTGTACGGCCGCGCAAAACAAAGGACCCGACCGTGCAGTCCAATAGGTCCGACCGGGCTAAACAACACACCCGCCCGGACCAACACACCGGTTCAAGTGCACGGCCGAGTAGATCCCAAGACTCGACCGTGCAAGGTGATATTCAGCACTTGTTTTTCTTGACACACTCTGCACGACCGTGCCAAACAAGCAACACAACCATGCAAGTCTTGATGTCCGATTCACTTTACTGATGGTGCACGGCCGAGCAAATCCCAAGACTCGGCCGTGCATTCCATTTTCTGCACTTTCTGAATTTTGTTTAAACTTTCCCAAAATCAATAAACGGCAAGTAGATCCAGATAGTATGTACTTAAAACATAAAACCATGCTATTTAGGGTAAGCTTGCTTTTAAAATTAATGGAATCAAGTAAGTAGATCCACATGGTATGCACTAAAACATAAAACCATGTTATGAAGGGATAGTCAAACTTGAACCATTGAGCTTAATGAACAAAAACTTTCAAACCATTTTCTTAAATTCAGATGAAGATTATCAGTACTCTATGAATGAATTAGAGTCCCTAATCAACATCAAGTCTTTATGATTCAGCAGGAAAAAATGAATCAATTAAAGCATAAAAGCTTTCTTAAAAGAACTCAAACTCAAACCAAAATATGAGCGGGCTCTGATACCAATTGTTGGAACAATTTATGATCCCTGAATGCCACACTCATATTCAGAATAAGATTGAGGAAGGAGATGAAGGCGGAAGCGAGATATACCTGTTGAATCCATGTTCTTGACTTTAGGGAGAAATGAAGAATAAGAAGAAGATGTAGGGGAATGAATCTTCTAAATGATGCGTGTCTCTTAATCTCTCAAAGTCTTCCAACAATATGAAGTAAACTAGCGGGTAACCCGTGCTCTGCACGGGAAACCAATACTATGTCTTAAAAAATATTTTAACTATAGTTAACTAATATAGTAATCATCATTTTAACTAATACTATTAATAATAAAAATTAATCTATATGATTACTATTATTATAATAACTATTATAATTAATTAATACCATTGATAGTAATAGTTAATATATATATTAATAGCAATGATTAGTCTATATAGTAATTATTATTAATATAATTATTATAATAAAATAATATTATTAATAGTAATAGTTAATTGATATAGTAACTATTATGATTAATTAATATTAAAAATTAATAATCTAACTTATATAATAACTATTATAATTAACTAATACTAATAATAGCAATAGTTAATGTATGTAGCCTATTATAGTTAACCAATACTATTAATAGTAAACAATAACTTATAAAGTAACTATTATGGTTAACTAATACTATTAATAGTAATAATTAACTATATAGTAACTATTATAGTTAACTAATACTATTAATAGTAATAGTTAACTAATATAGTAACTATTATAGTTAACTAATACTATTAATAGTAATATTTAACTTGTATTGTAACTAATATTGTTAACTAATACTATTAATAGTAATAGTTAACTATAATAGTAACTATTACTAATAAGAGTAATAGTTAACTATAATGGTTAACTATTATAGTTAACTATTACTAATAACAGTAATAGTTACTATAATAGTTAACTATTATAGTTACCCTTTTTAGTAACTATTATTATTAGCTAATAGTATTAGCTAATGAAAAGTCACTTATTTATTAGTATGTTGTTGATGTGGCTTCTCCAAATGCAAGCTTTCTCCATTGTTTGTTCACATGTCAATACCATAGCTCTTTTGACCAACTTTATATATATATATATATATATATATATAGATTTAGATGAGAGAAAGTAAGAATGTAGTAGTCTTTAAGGGTTGATGGATAACCCTTTATATACAAGACAAAGAGGCACTTTATTTAGGGATCACACCTATTCATTCTTAAGCAATGTTAATTTACCATTTTGCCCATCATAAATAGATAAATTACATTTCAAGAATTCTACACATTATTATTATTGACTACACTTTATATTAACATTATAGGTATGATTTCATGTATGGAAGAGCTAAATGACTTGTAATGCAAACTTCACAATGTGTGAGGTCCCGGGTTCGATCCCTTCCCATGTCTCCTAGGACATTATTATTATAAGGGGGTAACTGGGGAACCACTATCGATCCTCTTAAAAAAATAATAAAAAAATAAGACATTACACTTAGGATTTTGTGAGCAAGATTTTGTGACTTTTTTGTGCCCTAGTATTATTCTTTAAAAAATATTTTAAACTTTCGCCCTAAAATAATCTCCACCGCAAAAGAATGAAATTCACTTGAACGAGTAAGAAGCTCACACAATCCAATCGACTGAGATTGCACGCATTTGGTTTGGTGGGAATAATTTTTTTTTTTTGTACAAACGGAAAGAAATTTGGTGGGAATAATGAGAAATGAGTTTCTAGAAACCAATTATTGGTCTTCCAAAAAAAAAAAAGAAACCAATTATTGGTGCGGAAATATAATTTACCGAGACTTGGCTGACGTTTCCAACCGAAAGGTAAAATTGCACTACGCTACCTCTTCCTTTTCCTCATATGCATTTTAACCATTAAATAATAACAAGTTAGCTAGGAACTTTTTTCAATTAATAGTACAAAATACAAATTAATTAATCGGCAGCTTGTCACTCACTCGTAAGAATGAGAAAATATTGGGGGAAACTAGTTCTTTCATAAGTTATAAAAAGTCATGTTTTTATAGGGTTTAAGCTTTAGGGTTTGGGGTTTCATGTTTAGGTTTTAGGGTTTCATATTTAGGGTATAAGGATAAAAAACAGGATTTTTTTATAACTTATGGAGGAACTAGTTTTCCCCAAAACACACTCCGTAAGAATTGCAGCCTAAGAAATTTATTTCACTCAACATTGGGTTGGAATTTGACAGGCTCTAACTTATTTTAACTTTCACTATTCAAATACGAACCAGCGGCGGACCTCGGATTTTTTTATAAATAGGGGCAAAAACTACATAATGGGGCAAAATAAATATTAACGTATTATTTATTTTACATTTAAGGGGGCAATTATACTAAATTGCACTGATACCCTAAATTTTTACAGAAAATTGCACTTATAATTTTTTATTTATTTTTTCCAAACGGGGACCGCGCCCCCCAAATGAGACAATGTAGGTCCGCCCCTGTGCGGAACTGAAGTCAAAATTTAATAAGAAAATAAAAACTAAATAAGGAGCGTAATAGTGCTTCTGAAGTTTCTGAAGTTGAGGCTAGGACTCACGTGTTGTGGTATAGACCCTCCAAACCAAACAGATCGCAAGAATATAACACGCAAATCCAACAAGCAAGAACGATAAAAGAAGCAAAAAACAGTAAAGAGAACACAAAGAATTGTTTACCTAGTTCGTCAATATTTTTGACTACGTCTGGAGGCACTTCCAAGCCAGTATTTTGCACTATAATATGTAAATTTGGAGTTATAATGAGTTTTGGGGCGGAACCCTGCTTATATAGCCAACTTAGAATAAGACCTAAACTTAGACACAAAAGGAATCTCGAAAAGACCCAAAAAATATCAATTTTTCCCGTCCAGGGGGGGTCCGCCAGGACCTATTCCTTGCCCCATCCGGATCTGGATTACGTCGAAAAGCCACTTTTCCCCAAGGCTATGGTCCGCCCGGGTTAGCCACATGGTCCGACCGTATCCATCATTGGTCCGACCGGGTACCTTTGATGGTCCGGCCGGATCACTCCTTCCAGCCTCCTTTGATTTCCTCCCTTCTTATCTTCCTCTTTGTCTTCTATGGATCTCTATTCCAACAATCTCCCACCTAGAGATCAACCGCGTATATAAGCCCTGTATCCGTCTTCAACTCATCCTTAGTGCCTTATGTTGGGCTTTGAGGGTCCTTGCGCAGCGGAAACGACAACAAAAAATTAACAAAACCCTATAGCCCATATATCCATTCATGATAATTAAATTAATAGGAAGATGAATTTAGAATACTAACCGATGTTATGCGTTTAAAATTTCGGATCTTCAAGTCTTCAAGCTTTATGATTTGATCCACGTTCTTCGAATCACGATCCCAGGAACATGAACTTGAGATGCTAAAACAAGAACCCTCTATGTGTATCCACACACGAACGAATATCTAGAACAATTCTAGATCTGGACTCCTAGATCCCATAGAAACTCTTTCTATCAAAAGGCTATATGAATTAATTGGTGTTCTTAAGCTTTTGATTTTCAATTAAAACTCAAGAATATGTTTCTAAAATATATGGAGGCTACCAATAATTACCCATACAGATTAGGGTTAAGAGAAAGGTATTAATACTTATTAAATCTAAACACTTAAGGAGAAATAGGTCAAAAACCCGTCAAAATCAAATTAGGAAAATTCAGGCATGAACTCAACATGGTCCGCCCGGGTCAAGGAAGTAGTCCGACCGGACCCTCCCTAGAAACTAAGAGGTCCGACCGGGTCCTAAGGGAGGTCCGTCCGGATCCTTTATGCTGGAACAAGTTTCCAGTTTTTCCTCTTATTCGATTTTACGCCCTTTTCCAAAATTCCAATTTTAGCCTTTTTCTTGATTCGTTCTTTTGTATGTGATCGACCCCATAGGATTATATTAAGTTGGCAATGAGTCCGACCAATGTCAAATCCATAAATCATGAGCGAAATCTAGCAAGACATCATGACTACCCAATTAATATAACTTAACGAAGTTCGTTTATCCTCATAGAACATACCATGATCCTTTTGTTACGTGATATCATATTGAACATAAGCCACGGTCTAAGTCAACTTAAGTGTCCAATGATTTCTCGATCCCGAGTAGATTGATATGAGCAAATGACATTGAACACATCAATTCATTTGTGTATGGCCATACTGTTGGGTTTCCTATCAACATGCACAGCGGAAATCAAGCATTTAAATTTTTTTAGAAACCCAAAGCCCAAAGATCTATTCATATGATTAAGTCAAATACATTCATAATGAATACTAGAATACTAACCCTTGATGCCTTTAACTTTTCAACCTTGCTTCTCGGTGGAGATTTGAAACTTGATCACGAACAACAGCAGGAACACGAACTTTGAAGATGATAAGTTTCACCCTCTATTGGTATCCACACCACGAACGAATATCAAGTAGCTTCTTGATCTTGGTTGCTAGACCAAATTGTGAAACACACTTTCACAATTAGAACTATATGGAATTTATTTGTGATGTTCTTGTTCTTCACCCAAGAGATCTTAGAGCAAGAAATAACCCTTCAAGCTCTTTGGAGGCACTAAAAAACTATTAGGTTTCATATTCTTAATGGCTGATGAAAAGATGTTTATATAGATCCTAGTCCTTAACCCTTAAGGACCTAGGAAACCTAAATCCCGTCACCCAATTAAGCTGCAAATTTTCTGTCCAAGCAACTCTGGCACGGTCGTGCCAATTGGTGCGCGCCTGCCATCCCGGCTGTTGGTTATTGGCACGGTCGTGCTTTATATTCGGCACGGCTGTGCCGATTGGCACGGTCGTGCTTTATATCTGGCACGGCCGTGCCAGACCAGAAATCTGCCCTTTTCCAAATTTCAATTCAGTCCTTTAGGATTCGTTCTATTTGTGTGTGACCCTATAGGATTACACTAAGTTGGCAATGTGTTCAATCATAAACCCATAAGATATGATTAGGTTCTAGCAAACCTTCATACCTACCCAAATAGTATAACTATATACAAGTTCGCATTCCTTTATAGAACATGTCACAATCCCTTTGTCCACGATGTCATTGAACACAAGTCATGGTCATACATTCAACTTGTATTGTTCAAAACTTTCTCGATCCCGAATATGTTGATAATCCAAATGACATTGATCCAATCAATTCATTTGAGTTTGGCCAAACATTTCATCAACATCATTCCACGAGGGGCTCAAGCTTGAAATCTCTCAGAAGAGGGACAAATCCATTTAGCTTATTATTCTTCCCTACATGAATCCGATTATGTCAATCATACCTTTTATAACTACCTGGTTAAAGGTAGCATTTGAATATGTCAAACATAATGTTCATCAAGTGGAAGACTATAATAACTTCATGTCTAAGGATTCAAATGACATAACTAATATAAGATTTATATACGACATTGACCATGATATAAATCTCATACAGCGGATCATGTCCAGTACCTTGTTCTCCAACAAGTACCCATAAATCTAACATGATCATCCCATGATCATTTAGCCTTATACTAGTGCTTCATAAGCTCTAGGGACGGAGATTATTATAAGTAAACATGAACAACAATAATAATCAAAACATCTCTTTATTAATATGAATAAAATGATAACATATACAACGTTTTACATACGTGCCTAGGGCACCAACACTAACACATACAATATCATCAATCTCACTCTCGAATAGCCAAACAGATATCTCACATTGAGATAAAGAGGGACAACATCCCATCTTGACTTATAATTCTTCCCTACAAGAATCCGATTGTGCCAATCGTAGCCTTTATAACCACCTGGTTAAGGGTAGCAGTTGAGTACGTCAAACAAAACGTTCATCATGTGGAAGACGATGATAATCTCAGGTCTAAGGATTCCAATGGTATAACTAAATGAGATTTAATTATGACATTTTGGCCATGACATAAATATAATAGTGGGTCATTTCTAGTACTTTTTCACCAACAAGTACCCATAAGTTTAATTTGTATCACATACACATGATCATAACATGATCATCAATTAAACTTATACTAGTTCTTCATAAATACTAGGGACGGGGATTATTATAAGAAACATGCAAAACATATAATAATCCAAGTTTTTATCTCTATAACAAATGAGAACATGATGTAACGTAAGGCCTTTCTCAAGGGCCTAGGGCATAATCTCCAACACCTTCTTTGTGCTCACCTCGATCATAGTAGTGCCGACCTCCTCCTCTATTCTCCAAGCCCCGTTGAAGCTATACATAGCTTCAACTTTTCCTTACTTGAGAAACATAGATCCTTAGCCTATCTACACTCTCTGTTAGATTTGCACAGCGGAATATCCGGTCCTGGAGTATGTAGTTCATCTTCAGTAACCCTTAGATCTTGGTCATCATGAACTGTTCTGCTCCCACCCGAGTTTGGAATATCCATGCGAATCTCATTCGCATCACAGTATTCCTTGAACTCCCCGAGCTCATACTCCCCACCATTATCAGACCTCAAGCATTTAACCTTGAGTCCCGTCTGTGTCTCTACCAAGGCCTTCTACTTCTTAAATACCCTAAAAGCTTCATCTTTCCCCTTTCAGAAGTAAACCCAGAACTTCTTTGTAGAGTCATCAATGAAGGTCATGTAATATGACGCACCACGTAGAGAAGTTACCAGATCCAGTCCCCACAAATCCCTGTGAACCAATTCTAACTTTGATTCCCTCAAAGCCCTACCTGTCCTCGAGAAATTACTCCTCGCCTGTTTCCTGAATACACAGTCTTCACAAATCCCCACGTCGACTGTCTTCAAACCCGGTAGTCTTCCATTTAAGCAAAGTACCTGCATCCTCTTCTCACTCATGTGACCCAATCGACAGTGCCACAAATTTGTATCACCTTTAGCTGACGCTACCGCGATACTATCCTTGGTGTTGTTCACCAAATACAATGTACCCTCCTTATTAACTTAAGCGATCTCAGAATCTCCCTTAATAATAACTCAGTACCACCACCACTATCCACCCTTCCGCCGCCGCCATTGCCGCTACTCTTTCCACCACAATATTTTTGCTTGTATAAATGAAAAAGGAAGACAGTTGCATTTTGTATTCCTACAAACTTCAAGTAATAGACTTGAGGTGTTTCTCGATTATAATCAATCAATTTAATTAAGGGAAATACTAGGGGCACAAAAGAAGTCTATAAAATGATGGATACAAAATGAGGTGTCGATAATTTATTGGTTGCATCGAATGTGGTCTCGCCACACTCTAATTAAAAGCACCAATAAAATTTTAACACATCATTTTGTGAGCCAAGTTTTGTGAGATTTTTTTATGACTTTATATTTACCTGAAAGGAATAAACCGAGTGCTATTCTTTGGGCCGGATCAGGGCTGGACCAAGCCCAACTGAAGTGTCCAAAAAGCCCAAAAATATTTGGGCCCAGTCTACTCTACGACAACACCTCGACATCTCACATGGCTGCCGCCAGAAGACGAGGACTAGCATACAACTCGGCTTGTGACCAAGTCGAGGTCTTATCTCCACTAAGTTTTAGGCTCATGTAAATAAGCCTACACTCCTCGGTTTATCTCAAACCAAAGACAAGGAGTTACGGCGGAACTTAGCCACGTCAGTAACATTGACCAAGATTCCAAGACTTTACCTAGTCTCACACAAAATCTGACAAGAATCCAAGATACCCCAAACACAGGAATACTCTTTATTAACAGAGATCCTCTACAATAAGGAAACTACGAATACAATCATCATCAGGATTCTATTTTCCTAAAAAAATGTCTAATACCAAAACAGACTCACTGACTTCCTTATCACGTAAGGACTCATCTACCGGCACCTATATAAACAGGCCTCGACACGCCTATTCTGGTATTGAATTCTCTTAACTCAACTCTTGTCAATTGATTTCTCACATATATATTCTTTCATAACCAGATTCTTATTCTCACGCCTGAGGGCATTCGCCGGAGACGCCCCGGCTAGTTTACGTTTGTTTCGTGTGTTTCAGGCCAATCAAGGAAGTTCGTTGGGATTATCTGAACCGCTGGATAATGGCTGATCCGATGCGATTTTGGCATCATCATTACCCTTTAATTTAAGTAAAGTCTTTAAAATAGTGATGGAAAGAAAATACTATATCATATCACTAAATTGTTAGAAGAGTGAAATGGCACCACTTTTATGGGGTGGAGGGAGTTTTTTTTTTTTTTTTTTTTTTAAATGGATGGAAAATATAACATGAACATTACATACATAAGAATTATATACAATTTTCTTTTAAGCAAGGATTAGTATACATTTGAGTAATCTAATGACATTTTCCAATTAATACTGACTTCAAAAATAAAAATAATTAACTCTATACAGAGTAGTACTACAATTTTGCCCGGAAGATGATAACGGTTAATCACCTTCTTCAAATCTCCATCCTAATTCCCCTACAAATTTATAAATGCCTACTAACCACCGAGCACCACCACCTCTTGTCCCGTACCCATTCCTCCATGTCTACACCCATCCCACATCCTCACCACGCTTCCGTCAAGCACCGTTAAATCCTGATAACGGTACCACCCTAACCCCTCCATTTTCATCCTCACCACCGTCTCCCACCCGTCCTCACAGCGCCACATTCCACCGTCGACCTCCTCATCCACCACTTCATAATCTCCGCCTCCACACTCTTCCTCCGCTCCACCGTAATACACCGTATACTTTCCCCTCGTCGTCGGCCCTTCAATAACGCACTCACCACTACCAAAAACCGGTCTCTCAGCCACCGCTGTTTCTGAAATTGAGGAAACTTCAGCCACCACCGTACACGGCGGAAAGGAAGCCTGCATGGACGGCGCCGGCAAGAGAAACGTTTGGTTATGACGATTATCAACGGAAACGGAAACAGAAACGGGATTAGCTCTGATTTTCCAGAAACTAACGGCGGCGGTAAAAACGGCAATCCAAGCCCATACGTTATTGATGGCGGTTAAAACGCCATAGCTTAAGTAATTGATTGTTAAAGCTTCAACCGGAGAATATTCCAAGGTGTTCATTCTGATTTTTGTATGGAAGAAATGAAACAGAGGATGTGTGTGTGAAGTGTGTGTTCCGGTGAAGTATGTGCGTGAGGGGTATTTAAAATGGGAGGAAGAAATAAGAGCCGTATGATTGGTGCGGAAGGGGAAAGAGAGAGAGAGAGGATCTGAGAAGGATGCCGAGAATCAAGAGTAAAGATGCCGAGGGTAGATCCAAAATATATGCGGGAATTATTATGAAACAGTGATTACTTGTTCGGTTAATTGCATGCAAGCCCCTTATGGTTTGGTTAGCATGCATTAGTCCCCTTTATTATCAAAAAAAAAAAAAAAAAAGTATTACTGCATAGTCTGCATTTGTCTCTAACAAAAAAAATAGTATTTTTTTATAAATTTGTTTTTGATTAAATATTTGATATTTTTTTAACTCATTTTGAAACGAATGCGTATAGTCCCCTCATAATATTACAATTGATTTTAACTAGAGTAAATATAAAGTCATAAGTGAATGCCACAAAATTTGGTTCACAAAAATGTCACGATTTTGTTGATGCTTTTAATTAGAGTGTGACGGGTCCACAACCAATGAAACTAATAAAATATCGTCATGTCATTTTGTATCAATTTTTTTGTGAACTTCCTTTGTGCTCCTAATATTGCCCTTTTAACTATAGTTTTTATAAATGTATAATTATCTTTAGAGTTGGTCTTGTGATAAACGTGTTTTTCAAAAACTGTTGGCGCTTTTTGAAAAAACAAGCGGTGACATTTTCGTAAATAACTGGGAGTATCGTAAATGGCAACTGTTAATATTATAAAGTGCCTGTACTTCAAACTGGCGTTTATAAACATTGGAATTAGCACTTTTTATAAGTGTCAGTGTTAGTGTTTAAAAGTGTCAGTCATTACACTGGCACTTTTTAAATTGATACTGACGCATATTAAAAGTGCAAGCGGTAGTGTCAATAAGTGCCAGTGTACATGGTTGGCATTTTTTTACACTACCACTGGCACTTACGATCAGCGCTAAACAACTTCCCATTAATTACAAAAATGCCACCGCGCCAATTTAAAAACACGCTGCACGTGAACCTTAGAGAAAAACAGGTTTTTTCCTAGATTTTCAATTATCTTTATGCATAGTTAAAATTAAATACTCCCTCCCTCCCACCTCACTTGACACCCATGAGGTAGACATGCCCATCCGGGTCAAATTACCCGGAGAACCGACGGGTAACGAACCGGATAATAACCGGTAAACCGACGAACCGTGAACCAGAATTCAAAATGTGAACCGTGAACCGGCGGGTCACGGTTAACTATGGGTTACCCTCTGAAAACCGGCGGATAAACCGGCGGGTCATGAACCGGCGGTTAAACCGGCGGTTCATGAACCGGCGGGTTATCCGGTTTTTTTTTTTTTAAGTCACCCAGCGAAATGGACTGGAGTACTACTGTCAATCTCTCACATGTGATGTTGCTACGGTTTGGTTGTCCCCCTCCATGTAATTTTTATTTGAATTAATAAAATTGAAAAGGTGTCGTCCCCTTTTTTCTATACATTGTATTTCTTGAGTTTTTTATGTAAAAAACAATAAAAAAAGTTCATTTTTTTAAAAATTTGCATGAAAACATGTTTTTAAATATTTCTGTAAAATAATAATAATAATAATAATAATAAGGTCAGAAATGCACTTTTTATACCTTCTGTCCAAAAAAAAAGAAGAAAGAAACAACTAAACAAGGCATTCCCAATTTGGGCCGCCCAAGCCCAACCTTCCATTCTTCCAAGCCCAGCGCCCGCCAGCCAACTCCTCCAGGCTCCAGCGCCAGCGGCCCAGCCGGCCCGTCCAAGTCCAAGTCTTAAAAAAAATAAAAAAAATGAACGAACCGGGATGAACCGTGAACCGCCGGATGAACCGGAACCGTGAACCGTCTATATACGGTTTATAGCGGTTTATGATTTTTACGAACCGGCGAACCGCTGGTTCATGAACCGGCAAACCGGCGGTTCGATGAACCGTGCATGTCTACCATGAGGTGGGCACAATAATTAAGGAGAATGAATAAATAAAGAAAATGTGTGGTAGAAAATGAAGAGAGAGAATGAGTGGGGTAAATTGTAGTGTTGGTTGAATAAATTGAGTGGTGGAAAATGAAGAGAGAGAATGAGTGGTGGGGTAAAGTGAATATAAAATTATAAAAAATATGCTATTTTGGGAAGTGTCAAGTGAGGTGGGACAACCCAAAATGGAAATAAGTGTCAAGTGAGCTGGGACGGAGGGAGTATTTATTATGCATTAAAATTCTAGCAATAAAATTTTTAGAATCATATAAAGATAATTACATTTTCATAAAATATGATAAAAATTCAACTTAATTGGAGTAGGTATTGTGAAAAACGTGTTTGCCCTTAAGGACGGGAAAAACATGTTTTTTTAAAACACGTCGGTGTTAGTTTTCAAATAGGCGGTGACATTTTTGTAAATAACTGACAAGCATCGTAAATGCCCGGTGTTAATATTACAAAGTGTCAGTCAGTAATTCAAACTGGCGTTTAGAAACATTGAAACAAACACTTTTCATAAGTCTCAGTGGTAGTGTTAAAAATTGTCAGTCATTACACTGGCATTTATCAATATTATCATTGACACTTATGAAAAGTGTCAGTGGTTGTGTTAATAAGTGCCCATGTACATGGCTGTCAATTTTTAACAAAAACACTGGCACTTAGGACAAACGTCAGTTATTTACAAAAATGTTACCGCTCCATTTAAAAAACATGTTTTACGCGAACTTAGGAAAAAGCACGTTTTTTCCCCGTCTTTCACATTAAGGGCCTGTCTGGTAGAGCGGTGCGTTCAAAATGTATTTTAAAAAATGATAATTTTTTTGCTAATTAAGCGTCTCAATGGAGAGTATTCAATTAGAGCTTTTTAGCCGCTCCAAATAGTAGCGTAAAAAAAAGAAGCTTCGTTTTAAAAAAAAACACAGTTTTTAAAATTGTGCACCAGACAAGCTCTGAATTGACCATGAAAATTAGAATAAACTAATACCGAGTATTATGTAATTGGAGAATTATTTACATATATTAGCCAAGTCTCATGGAGCTTTACTGCATTTTATTCATGTTATTTGATGTTAAAATTAGGGGTTACTCTCTTTTAAGACGCGTTTTTCTTAATGAGTAGGAAAACGTGTTTTTTCTAATCATCTGGCTCTTCAACAAACTCGCTGGACCTTCATAACACAGCAACTGGCAATCCTAAACATTGTTTCTGGCTATTTGTTAGCACATCAAATGCTCTTCAAATTTTCTTTCAGAAAAACCTTTTGGCTTTCACTTTCGAAGGTTCTGACTATCAATTTTAAAGGTCCTGGCTTTCAGTATAAAAGGTTCTTTTCAGCTTTAAATTTTTTTTTTTCTCACAGGCGATGCTTGTTAAATTATATCCAGAAAACCTTGTTATTTATACCCAGAATCTCTTGAACTTGATATCCAAAAGGTTTATGTGCTTGAAAAATCATATCCTGTGGACTTTATATTGATATCCAGAACCGTTTGAGAAGCTCCGATTATTTACAAAAATGCCGCCGCGCGTTTTTTAAAAAGTTCCGCGTATTCAAAGAATGCCACAAAAACAAGTTTTTTCTGGGAATTACGTAAAATTACGCAAAATTTTGGTTAAAATTGAACATAACAAGTGTGACGCCATTTTTTATTATGCGAGTTTGTAGCCAGTAGCTGTATATCAGGACTCAAATTGGCTACCACATGTTTGTCTGAGACGCAAGTCTGTTTGTCATGGGAAAATTTTGTGGTGGGGTTTGGAGTCTCAGTTTCACAAGGGTCATCCTCTCTCTCCACCAACTATATTTCTTATTTTAATTAGTGCCCTAAAATTTTACATGAGTTACAATTTAGGTCATAATATTCTAATTTTGGCAATTTAGTACCCAATGTTCACTATTTATGGTGAAATGGGTCATTTTTGGATAGAAGCTAACGAAATTAACGAAAAATCTAACGAGTTTCTTTAAAAACAATAATTAATTTTATTCTGCGCTCATTCCGTTGAAAACTTTACACCTCCTTTTAATGACAACGAATGTAAAATAAAGACCACAATACGATTCACATTAATGAAAATAATAGTAAATTTATAAACCCACATTTAGTCTGCAGCTTATCCCCACTATTTTCTTAAAAACCGAAGTCACTCTATATCTCATTTTTTTCTTCTCTCCCCTCAAGGCACAGTCCAGATTCCATTTGATGTGCGTTTTCAAACTAGTAAGACTTATTATGAAATTTAAATTTTATTTTTTTGTTGATGATTCTAATTTTGAAAATATTTGATTGAAGAATTGAGTTTTTGGGTGGTATTTTGCTACTTTGTTTGTTTTTATATTTTAAAATTGGATGGAGGTGGCACACCGGGTGAGGTTCAGAGAAAGAAGAGTAGTTTTACGTTTTGTATAAAAACAAGGGCAAATTGCAAATTGGTAACCTGAGTTTGTATCACTTTTGCAATCCCCAACCTAAGAGTTTAATTGTGCCAATCAGCCACCTAAGTTTGTCAATTTGTTGCAATGTGGTGAATAAACTAACTTTTCGTTATTTTTTTGACGGATGTAAAGGAGTTAAATACCCATATAGTCCTTCACCTATTCAACATTTTTTCTTTTGGTCACTGAAGCATTTTCTTTTTTGTTTTTCCCCTTAACAGTAGATGGGCTCATCTTCCATTTAAGGGCACTCGTTCACCACACTGGCACCACCATTTCACCACCGCTGTACCACCACTGCACCGCCAGAACAAATTAGATATCAACATATCAAGCCATTAAGAATAAATTACCTGATGAGACCGAGCCTTCTAGGCCGGATGTTCTGCGGTCCAAACCGATGCGACCTAATCCGCCCGAACCGGACCTGAACTCTTGGGGCCGAACCGGCAAAGACTGCGGGCAAGCAAGCCCGAGGGGTCCGATCTCCCTGATATATATGCCCGAGATGACTCTGCCTCCCGCTATCCTGAGGATCCCGTAGTGCCCAGCTGGCACAAACGTACACAAGACGTCGCCTATTCGTACCTGACACACCATAACGGTTGGTGATGGAACCATGCTTCCCTGACAAACACGCCACCTTCCCAGCCACTCTCCTGACCGATCCACTTGGGACTCGCCGCGTGTCCATCCAGTACCAGGGCAGTTAGTACCTTGTGCAGGTTTCTTTCTCCTGGTCATATATATACTTCTTTTTGCTCCCATGGGCAAGGTACGTGCTCTATCCTATTCACACACACAAGGTCTTCATTGAACCTTCTACTTAGGTTTTCCTCAGAGATCTTACTCTCACACCCGAGGGCCTAAGCCGGATTCCAACCCGGCCTTGGTCTTAACGGTGTTCTTGTCTGTGTTGTGATCAGGATCAAGAGACAGCTAAATTGGAGTTCTATCTCCGTGACCCCAGAAGTATAGGGCGTCATCAGTGGTTCCATTACCGGGAAACGAAAATCTTCCCAGTGCAATCTTCTTGCTTCGTTTGCTTTTCCAATCTAATTCATTTCAAATCCTCATCTAGCTCTTCCGTCTTTCACGGTTCTAAAAGGGTATTCCGTCCTTTCTGTTGATTCTTGACATACAAAATCTTCACAATGACTGGGAAAGAAATCGTGAACCCAAATGCTAGCCCTTCGGAACAAGCGCCCCAGGGATCAGTCTTCGCCAGATTGGGAAATAAGACTCTTAGCGGCAACTCCTATACCCCTTCTCAAAGGGTAAGGAGAGAGGCGGATCTAAGAGATCGTATAGAAACCTCTAAAGCTCTCAAGACTCAAAAAACTCCCGTCACTCCCCTCACTCCTGATCAAATCCAAAAGAAAATCCAGATCCTGACAGACAGGAAGAATCTGGTAGCGGAAGGGCTACAGTTGAATCTAGCCCTGGAGGAGCTGTTTAATGCCGAGGCCAATGCTGGAAGCCCCCCTGAAAAATCAAACACCCATGATCTGACAAGTTCTAAAAGCAGAGCCAGCAGGGTTGTAGGAGAAAAAAGGCGGACAATCCTTGTGGACGATGACGATGAAAGGGGAGAGGAAGAGGGGGAAAGTGAGGAAGGAGAATCACAGCCCAGAAAGCCTAAAGGCCAATTTAAAGGGAAGGCAGTTGTTAAAAACGGCGATAAAACTACAGAAACAGTAAAAAGGGCTAAAACGGGGGACATAATGGATCAAAAGTTCCAAATAATGATAGCGGAGCTATGGGAGTCCAAGCAAAACGTAACAAAGTGCGTTGGACCCATGGACGCTTTCGCATCATGGATCAATGATTCCCCAATCCAAAGAGGAAAGGTACCCACGCTGGATGGCGTATGACGGCTCATCTAATTCAAAAAGCCATGTTGGGCGATTTGAAGGGCAGATGGCTCTGTTTTCAACAAATGAGGCCGTGAAATGCAAATCTCTCGCCTCCACCTTTAAAGGGAAGGCGTTGGGATGGTTATTAGCCCATAAAACGCGCTCTATCTGCAGCTATGAGCAATTGCGGACCTCATTCTTGAACTCGTTCGCGGGCGCTGGGGAGGCCGCAAGACCAAAATCGGACCTATGCGGCGTTAAGCAATATCCCGGGGAGAACACGAAAGCATACATCACTCGGTTCCGAAAAATGACCGAGAAGATTGTGGATTTAACAAAGAACGACATCGAACTATGCTTCCTAGGGGGATTAACATCCCACACTTTGAGGCAGGAGTTTGCTTGCCGAAAACCCGAGGGGACAGAAGAGATGTATAACAGGGCCATCGCTATGGCCGGAGTAGAACCCGCATTTATGGCTGACGCCCGCATGAGCGTAAGGGAAAGAATCGAGCCCGCTCATGATCCCCGTCATCACTCAGGCTATACGGGAAACAATGGTGGCCGAGGTAGAGGCAGACCAAGGGGCATGCCCAATTTTAAAAGAGGCGATGACAGTGCTTTCACCCCTTTGATCGCACCAAGAACTGAGATCTTGCGGGCAGAGGCCTTGCCTCCTCCACCTCCACTGGAGAGGAAGCCTTACGAGGCGAATAAAAAGAAATGGTGTGGATACCATGAAAGCCACGGGCATACTACGGATGACTGTTTCCAGTTAAAGAAAATAATACAACAAAAGGTGGAGGCCGGGGAATTGAAGAAATGGATCACGGGGTCCAGCAGTAAAGGTGAAGCCCCGCGGGGAAATGTTCAATACGTAAGAGACAATGATGTAGACGGGGAAGGACGTTATGACATTCAGTACATAGGAGAGGAAGCCCCAAGAAACACCCAGCTTTTCATCCAGATCAGACGACTGGAAAAATTATTCTTGATACCCACTTACCCGCCCGAGCAGGAGGAAATGATCGGTTTCAAAAGGAGTGAATTGGCATCCACCCTTTTCCATTCAACACAACCATTAATGATCAAAATGGCTATAGGAAGGGCGGACATTGGAAGAGTCCTCATTGATACCGGGGCTTCGCGGGATATATTGTACTTCCACTGCCTGGAAGAAATGGGAATGTCCGAGGCGCACTTAACTCCGTACGCGGGTTTGTTAGAAGGGTTCACAAACCACACAGTCTACGCCAAGGGGACAATTGACTTCGAAGTGACCATCGGGGAAAGGCCGTTTGAGAAAACAGCCCGCGTTACGTTTATGGTGATCGATTTGAAATCCCAATACAACGCGATACTGGGCGTAACCGCACAAGCTGCCCTTGGAATAGTGGCCTTGATCCCTCACCAAAAAATCAAGTTCAGTACCCCTGCGGGGACCGGGTGTATTGATAATAAACCTGAGCTCTTCCTCAAAGTAATAGAGAGGAAGAGGAAGGAAAGCGCAGCGAAGCAAAAACTGGGAAGCCCGAGGGAGGCAAAAAGGGCCAAGGCAAGTGAAAAAGAGGTCGCGGACGCGGCCATGATCGGGACGTTGTCTTTCCACTCAACAAGGGCAGAATTCAAGCGGAGCAGGAGAGCCCGCCGTATAGCCGCGGAAACCGAGCACATTAATATTGTAATTGATTCGCTGCATGACCGAGAAGTTACAGATATTCGTCCCAATGATGCTTTGGAAGATGTGGTGATAAATCCGGCATACCCCGAGCAGACAATAAAGGTCGGGCTAGAGATCCCCGCAGAGGAAAAGAAGGTTCTGATAGAATTATTGAGAGGAAGCCTGGACGTGTTCGCCTGGACCGTAGAAGATATGGAGGGGATAAGCAGAGAGGTGATCGAGCACGAACTGAATATTGATCCCACATTCACCAGGGTACTTCAAAAAGAAAGATATTTTTCCCCGGAGAAGAAGGCGGCGATCAAGGTCGAGGTGGATAAATTGCTGAAAGCGAAGATCATAAGCCCGATCAAATACCCGGTGTGGTTAGCCAACGTAATGGTGACCAAAGCGAATGGGAAATGGAGGATGTGCGTAGATTTTACGGATCTAAATAAGGCCTGTCCCAAAGACTGTTATCCCCTCCCCCGGATCGACCAGTTGGTAGACTCTATCGCCGGACATAGGGTGCTGAGCTTTATAGATGCATACTCGGGCTATCATCAAATAAAAATGAAGGAGGCTGATGTTCCGTCCTGCGCCTTTTACGGTGCGGGCAAAACTTACACTTTTAACAACATGCCGTTCGGTCTCAAGAATGCGGGCGGTACATATCAAAGAATGGTGGGAATCGTTTTCGACGATCAGTTGGGCCAAAACCTGGAAGCGTACATCGATGATATGGTTATCAAGACCAAGGAAACCTCTCATGATATTGATGTAGCAGAAACCTTCACCAGCCTCCGAAGAAACAATATGAAACTTAACCCATCCAAATGCGCCTTTGGAGTAAAGGCAGGAAAGTTTTTGGGCTTCATGGTGAACCAGAGAGGGATAGAGGCAAACCCGGAGAAAATCATGGTGTTGATAAATATGCAACCCCCCAGATGTGTTAAGGAAGTACAGAAGTTGAATGGCCGCATCACGGCCCTAGGGAGGTTCATCGCCAAGTCAGCAGAAAAATGCCTACCTTTCTTTAATACTTTGAAAGGAGGAAGAAAGGAAGGTTTTGAATGGAACGAGGACTGCCGAAATGATTTTGAGCAAATAAAAGCCTACCTGGGAAAGCCACCGCTGTTGAGCAGCCCTGTTTTGGGTGAAGAACTCTATGTTTTCTTGGCCGCAACAGATCGCGCAGTGGCTGCGGTTTTGGTAAGGGAAGAAGGCGACCTTCAGAAGCCCGTGTATTATGTCTCCAAGGCACTATCCGCAGTAGAAGGTCGCTACTTGAACATCGAAAAGCTGGCTTTCGCCCTGCTTATAGCCACTCGGAAGCTGTGGGCATACTTCATCACCCACCCTATCACGGTCTATTCGGATACCCCGCTGAAGAAAGTGCTCCATAAGCCCGAATCCTCGGGGAGAATGCTGTCATGGTCTATAGAGCTGACTGAGTTCCAGATTACTTACTCCCCGCGAAAGACCATCAAAGCACAAGCACTGGCGGACTTTGTGGCAGAAACCACGTTTGAAACAAAGGAAAGCGAAGCGGACAAAATCCAGCCCGCTAAAGTAAAGAAAAAGCGGGGCAAGAAGGCCATAGATGCTGGGGAGAGACCGGAGAATTGTTGGTCGTTAAGTGTTGACGGATCCTCCGGAAAAACTGTCAGTGGCGCCGGAATCCTCTTGATCGCCCCAGAAAGTCAAAGGTTTAAACGAGCTTTGAGGTTTAAGTTCGCGGTCTCAAACAATCAAGCCGAGTACGAGGCATTGATAGCGGGCTTGGAATTAGCCCGGGACATGAAGGTATCTAATTTGATCGTGAAGAGCGACTCACAGCTAGTGGTAAATCAGGTCAAAGGGGAATATGAGACAAATCACCCGGTGCTGCTCAAATACAAGGAACTCGCAGCAAACCTGTTAAAGGAATTCGAGTACCACGAGCTAACCCAAGTTAACCGGGCTGAAAATTCTGAGGCGGACTTGCTTTCGAGAATCACAAACGAAGACATTGCAAAGCTTAGTGTGGACTGCTGGATAGAATTTATGGAGCGCCCGGCCATTGACCGGACAGAGATCCACCAAATAGGGGAGCCCGAGAAGGATTGGGTGGACGAGATTAAGGAGTACATCGAAAAGGAAATCCTTCCCAACGATCCGGATCGAGCAAAAGTTTTGAGGAGACAGGCCGCTAGATACACGGTCATTGACGACGTGCTTTATCGAAGGTCTTTTACCAAACCCCTACTGAGGTGTATGAAATCTGAGACCGTTACCAACTTGTTATACGAAGTTCATGAGGGCGTATGTGGAGGGCATCCCGGTGCCCGGACACTATCCGATAAAATCAGATTCCTCGGGTATTACTTGCCGACAATGAAAAGAGATGCAGAGGAATATGTCCGCAAATGTGATCAATGCCAGAGATTCGCCAACATACCAAGGCAGCCATCCACGGAGCAGAGTCTGGTAGTCCCAACTTGGGCATTTGATATGTGGGGGATTGATTTGATTGGGTCTTATCCCAAAGCGCCCGGCGGAGCACAAATGGTAGTGGTCGCAGTAGATTATTTCACAAAATGGGTGGAGGCAAAGGCACTAACTAGCACTACTGAAGCAAGTGTTATCAAGTTCGTCTACGACCATATATTCTGTCGGTTTGGTTTGCCGCGGGCTATCGTCTCCGATCATGGACCCAAGTTTCAAAACAAGTTCACGGCGGAATGTAAGAGACTCAACGTAGAACATCAGCAATCCTCCGTCGCAAGACAGCAGGGAAATGGACAGGCCGAGGCCGCAAATAAGTTGCTCATGACCGCTTTACACAAAAAATTGAAGGGAAGGAGTGGTCGCTGGATGGAAGAGCTCAGTACTGCTCTATGGGTTGTCCGAACCACAACGAGGAACTCAACGGGAGAAACTCCTTTTTCCTTGACATATGGATCAGAGGCGGTCGCGCCTGTAGAAGCAGCCCTACCCACCTACAGGGTCGCCCATTTTGATGAAACAAAGAATGAGGAAGCCCGGAGAAAAGACTTAGACTTTCTCGAAGAAAAACGGTTGGAAGCACGAGCAAAGGTGAACAAGAGGTCGTTTTCCGTGGGAGACTGGGTCTTGAGAAAAGTTGAAGTCACGGGGAGACAGCCCGGATATAACAAGCTCTCGCCCAACTGGGAAGGGCCTTATCAGATTGCCCGCGTAATTAAAGAAGGAACCTACAGGCTCCTAACGGCAGAGGGAAAAGACTTGAAAAACGCCTGGCATAGCGATCATCTGAAGAAATATTACCTCTAGAGAATAGAATTATAGAGCTTGAAGTCTTTTTGCAAACAAGAGCAGTTAGATGTTGTGAAATTACTCATGTATTGTAAGGAAATCGCAATGTAATTTGTTCAAGTAAGTAAATACACTACAAGAAAACTGTTAAATACCGACGGATTTAGCGACGGAAAAAAATCTGTCGTTATATTCAATAAATAACGACGGATTTGCGTCCGATTACCGTCGATTTAAAGAGAAAAAAAAATAAGTGCATAACGACGTATATACCGACGGAATAACGACCGACTTAGCGTCGGCCTAAAATCCGACGCTAATCTATCGCAATAATGGCGCAAAAAAAAAGCGCGAATTATATACCGACAATTTACCGACGAAATAACGACGGAAGTTAATTTTTAATTATTTTATATTTATTTTAATCATAACGATGGATTTAGTCGTCGTTATATAATTAAAAAAAATAAACTAATATAATATTTCTAAAGCTTGCGACGGAATAACGACGGAAGTTTGTATTTTTCTATTTTTTAGCATTACGACGGACGTTGTTTATCGCTAAATAAATTTTAAAAAAGTAAGTTTTTATTTTATTTGTTTTTAACGTCGGAATAACGACGGATGTATTTAACGGAAACTTATTATACAGTTAACGACGGATTTGTCCCTCACTAAATAAATTTTAAAAAATATGTTTTTATATTATTTTTTTTAACGTCGGAATAACGACGGATGCATTTATCGGAACTTATTATATTGTTAACGACGGATTGGTCCCTCGTTATTTAATTAAACAAATACACAAAATGCTTCTTTTATTGTACCCACTTTACCTTTGGAAAAAATAAAACGTGTCTCTTAATTCCCAGTTTCACTCTCTTCGATTTCGTTCTCCATCGTGGCGATTCGTTCTCCATCGCGGCGAGTTGGTTCTCTTCGATTTCCTCCGGCGCACAGGTATCGTCTCTCTTTATCCCATTAATTCCCCAGAAAATCCTAGCCCTTTCCCCCCAAAAACGCCTGCCCTAACCATTTTTTTCAATTTTCCTTTGCGGGCAGTCGGTTCTCTTCGATTCGAAGCTCAATCAAGCCTCATCTTTTCAATTTTCCGGCTCACAGGTATCGTCTCAACTCTTTTACCCATGAGTTCATGATTTAGACTATCAATTTAGGGTTTTCAAATTTTATTTTGGGTTTTTTATTAGAAGTTTCAGATTTAGGGTTTCACCTATTATATTCTTTTCATAGAATTGGTTTAGGTGTTTGAAAATAAGATGTAGAATATGTTAACTGGAAACATATTTAATTGGTTCATTGAAATTTGATTTTTTTTCCTCTACTGATTGTGATTGCAGTGGGTTTGCCAGCAAGTGTGTATATTTTTCTTTTAGTAGTGTATCCAGTAGAAGCATTCCAGTATTTGATATGTATATGTAAAAGCATTGATATCGCCTTCTCTTTGGCTTCAGAATATATAGCCCTGCTCCTGTATGGCGTATACGCATATTTCTGTATAATAAATACATAAAATGATTGAAATTTAGTATTTGAAACAAAATTGGGAACATCTTTTCGGGACAAATGGAGTATTAAGGTTTTTACCATGATAGGAAGTTGTATAAAGATAACTACTTGGTTCACGATAATGATATGGATCTCATTGTTTGTTTTGTTTTTTTCTTTAGGCTAATAAATATAGGTGTTACAAAATGAATATGGACCGTAGTTGGATGTATAAACGCTTTGAGGGTGGGTATTTGAATCCCACTTTTGTTGAAGGAGTTGAAAATTTTGTTGAGTTTGCTACTAATCAACAACGATGGAAGGACGGGGCTAAAATTAAGTGTCCATGCAATTTAATTAAGTGTCGAAACTGCAGATTTTTTGATGTTGAAATGGTTAAGTTCCACTTGGCTAAATATGGGTTTGTGTCAAATTATTATATTTGGACATTTCAAGGGGAGACAAACCCCATACCTGCCGAGAACCAGAATATTGACGTCGGAGGGTCATCTTCTTCTATTGGTGAAGATGTATCAAACGCTTACACCACTATGGTTTTAGATGCAGCTGGCCCAGAATTTAATGCTAATGAAGACATTGAGGAGCCACCAAATCCCGAGGCTAAAAAGTTTTATGACATGTTGGAAGCTTCTAAACAGCAACTGTGGCCTGGATGCGAGAAGCACTCTGAATTATCTTTTGTAGCTCGACTAATGAGTTTGAAGTCTGAACACCGAATGTCTGAAAAATGCTTTGATGACATAACTGAACTCATGAAGGAGATTGTTCCAAAACCCAACTTAGTCCCTAAGAACTTCTATGAGAGTAAGAAGTTGATGCGTGGGATGGGGTTACCGGTTGAGAAAATTGATTGTTGTGATAAAGGCTGCATGATTTATTGGGGTGGAGATTCACATTTGACCACATGCAAATTTTGTGACCATCCTCGGTTTAAAAAAGCTCGTCGGGGGGATATGAAGCGGCAAAAGACCAATATTGCGTATAAGCAAATGTATTACTTCCCATTGACTCCTCGCCTTCAAAGGTTGTACGCATCCAATGCTACAGCAAAAATGATGAGGTGGCATGCCGAGCACGTATCTGAGGATGGAGTCATGCACCACCCCTCAGATTCACCGGCTTGGAAGCATTTTAGCCAAACACATCCAGAGTTTGCGGCTGAAAGTAGAAATGTGAGATTGGGGTTGTGCACAGATGGATTTCAACCGTTTGGTCAATCAGGAAAACAATTTTCTTCATGGCCGGTTATAATAACACCATACAATTTACCCCCTGGCGTGTGTATGAAAGACCAATATATGTTCTTGACAGTGTTGGTTCCAGGGCCGAATAACCCAAAGAATAGACTAGATGTCTACTTGCAACCCCTTATCGCAGAGTTGAAGCAATTGTGGGAAGTTGGTATTCAATCATATGACATTTCAAGGAAGCAAAATTTTCAAATGCGAGCTGCCTTGATGTGGACAATAAGTGATTTCCCTGCTTATTCAATGTTGTCGGGGTGGAGCACGGCTGGAAGATTAGCTTGTCCCTATTGCATGGACGAAACAGATGCATTTACATTGAAATGTAGCGGGAAACAGTCTTGGTTTGATAACCATCGGAAGTTCCTTCCACAAGATCATGTCTACAGGAGAAATAAGGTGAACTTTAAAAAAGGCCATATAGTTACAAGGGGTCCCCCTACTATACGTGAAGGGTCTGATATTCTTAACGAGTTGCAAACTTTGGGTTTGAAAAAGGTGACAGATTTAGATGCTGATGTTGCAAACCAATCAATTTCAAAAACGTGTGGCTGGAAAAAAAGAAGCATTTTTTGGGACTTGCCATATTGGAGCTCTAACTTAATTCGACACAACTTAGATGTTATGCATATAGAAAAGAATGTTTTCGAGAATGTTTTTAACACGGTTATGAATGTGCCAAAGAAGACAAAAGACACACCTAAGTCTAGGGAAGAGCTAAATGATTATTGTCGTCGACCTGAGTTGAAGTGTGATATGGAAACTGGAAAGTACCCGAAAGCGTGTTACACATTTGATAAGAATTCTAAGGTTTGTTTGTGCGATTGGGTGAATGGACTCAAGTTCCCAGATGGATATGCATCAAACTTGGGCCGGTGTATTGATATGCAAAAATTGAAGTTGTTTGGTATGAAAAGTCATGATTGTCATGTGTTTATGCAAAGGTTAATACCAATTGCATTTCGTGAACTCCTACCGCAACAAGTATGGAAGGCACTTACCGAGTTGAGTTTGTTTTTTAAAGACCTAACATCGACGGTGATTAGCGATGAAGATATGAGACGACTCGAGAGTGATATAGCTGTTATACTGTGCAAACTTGAGCGTATATTTCCACCGAGTTTTTTTGACTCAATGGAGCATTTACCAGTTCATTTGCCTTACGAAGCAAGAATCGCAGGGCCGGTGCAGTATAGATGGATGTATCCATTTGAGAGGTATTTCTCTCGCTATTATTTGATATACATCCAAATACAAATTGCTTACACTTTGACAAAATCATTTGTAGGTACCTTCGCAAGTTAAAACTTAATGTGAAAAACAAAGCGAGAGTTGAGGGTTCCATTGCCAATGCATATTTGATGGAAGAGGCATCAATGTTTTGTTCATACTATTTTGAGGATCATGTTAGAACGAAAACAAGAAGTGTGCCTCGTAATGATGATGAATGCGCTAATGAAGATGAGCACGAAGGTGTAATTTCAATATTCAAACATTCTGGTCGAGCCTTTGGGAAGGATAAAAAGAGATTTCTTACTGATGAGGAGTACAAGGCAGCACGAGCGTACGTTTTATTGAATTGTGAGGAGGTTTCTCAATATATTAAGTACGTACTTTCTCACTTTTATCGATCTTATCTTATAAGTATATCTTCCATACCCATCTCATAACTTTTTTAATTATACTTTGTTAAAGGATATACACTGAGCATTTAAAGAGAAACGAACCAGCCATTACAGATTCTCGACTTAGTGAGAAATTGGAAAATGAATTTCCAGAGTGGTTTAAGCAATATGTAAGACTTTTCAACCTTTCAAGATTTTCATTATTTATTTTAGACATTTTTATTGTCAACATTTTAAAGAAAAATATTTCTTTATTTGTATAGGCAAGTGATCCTACCAATAACATTACGGACTTGTGGATAAAGGAACTTCCCAAAGGCCCATTCAGATCTGTTCACACCTACCCTGGTTATCTAGTGAATGGATATAGGTTCCACACTATTAAACATGGTTCGAATAAGGCTACAATGAACAGTGGCGTCTGTGTTAAAGGTGAAAGCTACAATGATTATGAGAGTGATTACTATGGCCGCCTGTTAGAAGTTATTCGGCTTGAATATCCAGGATTACCACTTAAGCAAGTCGTTTTGTTCAATTGTGAGTGGTTTGATCCTACTTCTATGGGTACAAAGGTTGATCCTCACTATAAGCTTGTAGAGATCAACCATAAACGTAGATTCAATCGATACGAACCTTTTATACTAGCTACCCAAGCTACACAAGTTTATTATTGCACTTATCCAAGTTTGAAGCGTGACAAGGTGGATTGGTGGGCTGTGTGTAAGGTTAAAGCAAGGTCAACTGTTCAATTTATTGAGGAGTCAATGCCGGCCTCTTTTCAAGAGGAAACCATAGACACTCATGCTTTTGTGCTTGTCGATGATGATCAAGTCCGTTTAAATGATATTAACAATGAAATTGTAGAACTTGAAGATGATTTGAATTCTAATAATGAAGGTGAATCAAATAGTAGTGATGATACGCATGAAACTAGTGAGGATGAGTTTGACACTAATGAAACTAGTGAGGATGATAGTTCAGGTAAACCATTGTTATATTCATCATAATTTGATGTTGTATGCTTAAATGTTTTTTCCCTTCTATTTAACTTAACTGGTACTATTTGTTATGTTTTTTTATATGTTAATTAATTATTTTTTTAACATTCAGATGGCGAGAGGTAAAGGCACACGTGGTATACGTCAAAATCAGGGGAGAGGCAGAGGCATTCAGCCTTCAGCACCAGGTAATTATCTAAACTCCAGTCAATCTTGACTAGCCCACCTCGAGTTGCCCAGTCGTCAGCGTTCCACAAGCTGGAGTAGACTCGCATCCCTTGTTGGTTTGGGTAGGCAATCCCTTGGCTCTGATAGTTTCTGTACACACGAATGGGAATACTGTCTATGTACCATCTGCCAAGATAATGCGCATGTATAAAATTAGTATTTAAAATAAGTTAAGGATACAACATTAAAAGTACTACAAATAACAATTTTTAGACTTTCATTAGCATAAATTGTGACATACTAATATTATTGTTCAAAGTTCAGCCTGAGTTATCGAGACAATGGTGGGATTATTTTTATGGGACGGAGGGAGTATATGTATATAACTTACACAACAGCTGTGGGGTTCCAGTGAATGGTGTAGTTGTGGAAATCAGCAGTTGGGTCGAACCATAGCTGGAATTGCTGCTCTCTGTTTCCCTTTCCTTGTGTAAATATGTTTGTGTGGACCGTATAAGGCTCCCCTGTTGAGTTCCCTAAGAACTCAAAGTCAATCTCGTCATGGTTAGAACCAGTAGACGATAGCTGTGGCTACAGTTTAGAACAAGGTTATCAGCCATTATTATTCTATTTTACGGAGTACATCTTTATATTTAGCTGCTTTTTTTTTTTTTTTCCTAAGCCTCTTACAGATAATTGGATACCACTAGAGCAAAGGTATTTGGTAAGGTTCTAGTTGTTAAACTTACATAATAAGCTGTGACAGTTCCAGCAGAGTTTCCGGGTACTAATTTGATAAGCATTTCAATGCTTCCAAATAGGAATGTTGAGCACCCCAGTTGAAATACATGCTTTTGGAGAACTTGGCATCAGTTAAGCACAGATTGAATGCTAATATTGCTGACATGAATACAGTAGCCATTACCAAAGCTTGAAAGCTTGCCATTTCAATTCAGAATCGGTGTTCTTTTTCTTGGTTTATGAAACCTATTTATAGGTTGTACCTTGTAGATGTGCCTCACCAAGATGTACAACCTTTTTGAGGTTATTCTGTTGACTAATGTTTTATACTATTATCTTGACCTTTTCATGACTTTTGACATTCCCTCAATGCATGTACTAGTATTTGTCAAGTTGAAATTATGTGAAGAAAAGTGTCATATTTAACTATATTTAATTTAATCTTCAACATTCAGAGCCTCCCTCTACGCCACTAGATGATGTTGGGGGGAGGAGAGGATCATGATATTGAGGATTTTACTATGGATACTCCTAGCTCATCACGTGGGACGCCTACCCCTTCTTCAGCTGCTTCAGCTTCCACAGTTCAAGAAAATAGATCTCTTCCGGTTGTTTCTGTAGTATTTGGCAGGTAATACATTATTGTTTTATTACTATAATATTGATCAAAAAGAACTTTTGTATTTTTTATTTTATTTTTATTTATTTATTGAGACTAGTTGATTATCTTAAATTTATTTTAGGTTGATGCCTGAACAAACTTCGAGTAAAATTACCAAGATATTCAAACAAAGTATGAGCTCGACGGGACAGACCTGGAAAATGGTTCCAAAAGATCTCAAAGAGCAATATTTCAACGAGTTTAGGGTACTTTCTTTACTCTTTTTTCTTATGTTTCCTTTTTACTGGTAATTGGTTTTGAAGGCCATGGGTTTTTATGGATGAAACATTTATTTATTGTTATTATTATCATAATAAAAAAATTACAGAAACATGGTTTTGAGTTCAAGTCCATTAATTGTTTCTTAACTTCAGAAGTTCCAAAAGAAAGCTAAGGTGCAGTGATTTACTGGTACAATTGACACAAAAGAATAAAAATTCTAACAAACTTAGATCACTTGAAACCGAAATTCACCGGCTACCCTGGCACAAGAATATCAGCAGTTTCTACTCCAATACTTGTAACAGCACGACATTTCCTCTCAAATGACTGCTTATCCTGTTATAAGATAAACCATGAGGCTTACAAACTTTTATGTAACATATGAGTAACATTTCACTTTAGCATAAGTTTAGAGCATCTCCATTATGCATCAGAATGTATGATATATAGTAGTTCTAATTTTTATTTTAAACTTTTGGCAGAAAGAGTATACATGGCCACCGGAGTTGGAGAGGAGTGTTAAGAACGCTTTCGATAAACAGGCTGCAAGGCGGTATTCTGATATGGTGAGCGGTTTCAAGAAAGCATGGAATCTGTTTAAAAAGAAGCCGGGTTGTGTAACTGAGGAAGATTGGACAACAAAATGGTTAGTATATTGGAATACACCCGAAGTCAAGAAAAAATCTGATCAAAATTCAATAAATCGAAACACTGATGTGGGTGGTGGTTGCGCTAAGCACACCGGAGGTTCTAAATCTTCGATTGGCCACATGATATCTTTGGTACGTTTTCTTCATTTTTTTTTTCTTTTTTCCCAGGGGAGTTAGTTTACAAGCATAATAACAACCTGTGTATGTGTTGCAACACCTCTTTAGAATGTACTCTCTCTGTCCTAAAATGATGTTTTTTCAACCCAATAAACCCGATCAACACCCTATTATGGAGCTGACAAAATTATTTACCATTAGGATGGATATTGCCAGAATTGTAAAAATTTTGAAAGATTATTGCATAAAAAGCTGATAAACATGATGCACGACCCGTAATGTCGATTCTGCTAGGAGAACAGTGCTATTTCCAGATTGTTGTAAATATTAAGCTTGTACTCACTGCATAACGAGGTCCAATGTCTTGGTGATTGGAATAGAGGCTAGATTGCGAGAATGCATCAGATCCCTGTCAAACAAAGATGTTTGAAAATATTTCAATTTTCCTATTGATTAAGAATGAATTTGATTATTTTTTTCGAATATTTATTTTGGGACGTAGGTAATATATGTATCTCTTTTTTATTGTTCATTTGGATTCATGCAATAATACTTCATATTTCATGCAGAAAGAAAAAAGACCTGACAAGGAACCGACTTTATTTGATCTTCAAAAGGAGACTCACATGCGCAAAAATGGGAACTTTGTGGACGAGCGTTCTAAGATGATTAGTGTAAGTATATATTAGTAAATTAATTGTTTTTGTTTACATTGATTAACAATAAGGTATATTACTTTTTGAAGGAGGAGTATGAGACGAAACTAGAAGAAGAATCTACTAAAAGACAGTTGACTACCGAGGATGAAAATCAAATTTATTTGGACATTGTCGGGGGAGTGAAGAAGCAACGTGCATATGGCATTGGTTCAATGAGTGAGACTTGTGTGAGTGATGGCCAGTCTAATGCCTCTTGTTCTCTTTATATTGGTACTAAAGAAGTTGAGTGCATAAAAAAATTGGAGAACGAGTTAGCGGATGAGAAAGCCAAGGTTGTTGAGTTGGAACACAAAGTGGATCAAGAGAGAGAAAAACGAGAAAAAATGGAGGAAAAATTAGACCGCTTGATAGAGCAAGTTAACGGTTCATCTGGGCAATAGCTTCTTAGTGTTGATACTTAAACTCCTTAGTTAAATATCATGTTTTCTTTTGAACTAGTGGTTTATGTGGGTAGTACTTTTTTAGAACATGATGATAACTTACGGTTATTTTGAACTATCAGAATCGTACATTTTTTGAACAGTATGGTATTTTATGTTCGATCTGAATTAATAGATGTTCTTTTTGTGTCAGTTTGTATGTGGCACAAGTTTTATATATTTATACATTAGCTTTGAAACACGAGGTACATCCATTAAACAGAAGCTGTATCGTAAAATTTTAAAAATTTAGCGACGGACAATTCCGCCGGTAATATGAAATTATGAATTTTCAATTCGAATTCTGCGACGGAATTTCCGTCGTTATTCCCTCGTTAAAGTTGGTCGTCTGAACGACCAAAACTAAAAATAACGACGTCCATACCCGTCGTTAAAGACGTCGCTAGCTCCACAATTTGGTCGTATGCTTGATGAAATTAACGACGGCCATAATCACATTACCGACGGAATTAATGGTCGTTAAGTAGCGACGGCGTGAAATTTCCGTCGGTAATTGTTACCGACGCCTATTTTAACGACGGAAAAATGCTGTTACTATTCCGTCGGTAATATTGTTTAGCGACGGAAATTTTGTATATAGCGACGGATTTGTCCGTCGTTATTTTGCGGTTTTCTTGTAGTGATAATACCGCCCTCGTTCTCTGAAAAAAGTATGTTCGCTCTCAAGCACGATCATACGCCCTCGAGCTAGACCTATGCCCGCAAAGCGCATGCCGTTGTGTAAATCTTTGCGCATGATGCGCGGTCATATGCCCTCGAGCTAGACCGCAGGGCCCACGTCATACGCTCTCGAGCTAGACAAAAGTGGGAGAACAAATTCCTTGGTAAAAATATTTCCTTGTGAAATATTCCTAAACCCTAGATGCGCGGTCATACGCCCTCGAGCTAGACCGCAGGGCCCATGTCATACGCCCTCGAGCTAGACTAAAGTGGGAGAAGGCGCGGCCATACGCCCTCGAGCTAGACCGCATGCCCGGAAACAAAGATAATTCATGCAAAACAGACCCTCTAATTTATGAAAATAAAACAAAGAAACATGCAAGGCTAGAAACAAATGTACAATTACAATCCAAAAAAAAAGAGAGGTACTTGTTCAAATATTTCAAAGCCTACGCTATTACAAAAAGTACCCAGGATACAACCCAGTCTGATCTTCAGGAAGCCGGGGGAGGAGCGTTCTCCGCTTCTGGAACAGAGGCAGAGGCATCAATGTCAGGTATAGATTCAGGCTGATTCCGGGAAGCTTCTACAAGTGCGGAGGCATAAGAAGAATAAGGAAGAACCATACCATCAATATAGGGGCCGCCGGGGCCAAAAGTTCTTTCCAAAGCTGCGGCCAGAGGGAAAACTCCTTCTGCAGAATATCTGAATCCATCGATAGTAGAAAGAAGATCTTGGACGATGACCGGAGCAACGGGAGGGAGAGTTGATCTAACAGACTCGGGAAGCTCAGAAAGTTGGTCCGTAGTGAAAGGCACCAGAGTATGGCCGGAAAAGCATTCAGGGTCTGTAGCCGTGATAGCACAAAGAATCGCAATCTCTTGCGCAGTGTATTTGCCTGTAGCTGCCAGATTACGACCAACTGTGTGGAGGGCTGAGTTATATTGCTCTATGCTTGCCTCCTCCACTTTCTCTCTATATTTATCAGACACCTCAAACTCGGCCACAGCTTTCTCTCGCTTTTCCTTCAAAACGAGCTCCCGGTCTCTCTCAAACCTCATGGCATCCAAAACTTTGCCATCCAGCTCATCAACTTTCTCAGATAAGCCCCTATTTTTCTCCCTCTCCTCCTCCAACCGCTTGTCAGCCTCGGCCAAGCGAGCTTCAAGTCGCTGCTTCTCAGACTCAACACTTGATTTTTCAGCCTCAGCTCGGTCTTTGGCCTCACGAGCTGCGTCGAGATCGTTGCTCAATTTGGAATTCTCCTTGACCGCAGTCATCAACTCGGCATCTTTATTCTTCAGCTCCTTTCCCGAGCCCTCCAAGACCTTGGACAAGCAGGAAATCTCATCCTTCGCCTCCGCCAATTTCTTACCCCTCGCCGCAACCAAAGCAACTTCAGCTTCATACTGAGACCGCATATATAGCAGGTCATTGCTAACCTGTTTTAATAAAGGAGCAAGTAAAGATTATATTAAAAGAAGAGGAGGGGTCAGAGGGTCAGAAGATCGATATATAAAAAGAAAGAGTACGTCGACTTAAACAAGGAAAATAAAACACTAACCTCAGCCATAGCCAAGCCCGCATGACCCAGGGCGATCAGAAAGTTAGTCTTGGACAACACCTTCTGTTGAGAGTCCGGAAAGTTCATACGGTGCAGAATCCCATCGCCCACATAAGAATTAAAGCCGCGGCGGCTATGGAGATCAACCCCATATACCTCAGGGGCCTCAGCAACCTTCTTCCCGAACTCCTTGGCCCGGTCTTTATCATCAATTAGCTCCACGGGGAAGCGCTCCGAGCATAGAGTCCCTTTGGCCGAAGAAGACACGGTGAAATCGCGGGAAGGAGACTCAAGACGAGGTCGTTTATCTCTTGAAGGCAAGGGGTCAACGCTCGAATCCCTCTTCTTAGAAACCTCAGGCACTGTTTTGCCCGCGTCTTGGGGCAAAGTAGAAGACCCCGAGCCCGTTGGGCCTTTGCTCCGTACACTTACACGGGGGTTCAGAGGAAGCTCACCGGTGGTCAGGATGACAACAGCAACAACCTTTTTAGATTTGTCCAAAAGGTCCGTGATTGGCAACTTCCTTCCCGAGGCCTCCGTTTTCTGCATGGCAGCCTGCCTTTTCTGCTTCTCCTCGGCCTCCCGTTGCTTCGCGGCCAGTCTCAAAGCGTTAATGTTCCTTGGAGGCATGGTATCAGTGGGATCTGCGGGCAAAAGCAATAAACAGTCAGGTAGGCCCGAGCAAATAAACAAGTAAGAAATTTCGGTTTATAAGTATGAAAAAGACCGGTCAAGCCCGAATCCGGGCATTGTTCCTTCGATTGGCAAGCAGGGCACTCATGAGCAAAGGCAAAATTTTGGTGAACTTTCCAACAAGGATCCCGCCACATAGGGGCCATGTTAACCCTACGCACAAAGTCAGAGTCTCGGCACGGGGCCACCCCAGCAAAAGCCAAAAGACTCTCATTGTTGATAATAGCTTGAACGTCAAAGACCTGCTCAACATTAATCACGGTCTGATCTTTTAAGGTAACCGATCTTTGGTGGCGGGCAAGGTAATCTTGCATAGCAGACGCGAGCTCGAGGCCCCCCTCAGAACTAGGATAATCTTTGGAAGATATGGACACCGGGGAAGTATTAGCGGGCTTAGAAAAAGGCCACCCAAGGCGATTCTGAATCACCAAGGGATATTTCTGCCACTGGTCGAATTTATTAGAAGCCGCAGAAAAAATCTTCTTCGACTTGGGTTTCGTTTTCAAACTCAGCCTATTAGCCGTGACTTGGTGGGTGAAGAAAACATACAATGCAGGCAAAGAAGGTTCATAGCCCAGCACCCTACTCACAACAAGAAAGGACACCAGATAACGAATTGCAATGGGAGTTAAATCCATCGGGAGGCACTTGGAAAACTCCAGGAATTCGCAAATGAACGGGTCCAAGGGAAGCCGGAGGCCATTCTCAAATTGAACGGGATAAAAAACACAAGCAATACTATCTGCCCGGACGCGGGCAGGACCAGTCAAATTACTCCCTGAAGGAGAGGTATAGTCATCAAGACCGCCGACGAGGTAAATTTTGCGGTCAATATGGTACACGGCTAGAAACTCATCATCGGAATCTTGCTCTTCGTTGCCCGCGCCAGAACTTGAGGCTCCAGCCTAACTCGAAACCCTATTGTCAGCTCCCTGGGGAAAAGAATCCAAAATTTGGACAGGAGAGCGGATACGCTTGACCATACGCGCGGTGTCTGGGGCCATTCTCTCTAGACCATCTCGGGCATCAGTTGGTGTCTCAGATGACTCAGATTCGTCAACCAACCCGTGGGCAACGATCGCTCCGGCCCCAACCTCGGGAGCAGATTCATCATCAACCCTCATTTCGTGATCAGAAGCTTCCGCGCTGATCGTGACCTCAATAATACCAGGGGCCAGGCCCGGAGATTGCGCCTGTTCGCCTTCCTCATCATCGAAAGGAGCATCCATCCAACTCTGAGGATCAGGACCACTTGAGGTTACGCGTTCCCCGCACAACCTTACCAACCTTCTAGCATTACCTGCCATATCTACATTATCGGGGAATCGAGTTAAAACGGCCATGACAAAAATGCCCAAGTGATCCTTTCCCCCCAGTACCCTGATCCTCGTGGAATCATAATAAACGGAGGGACCTGTTTCCCACAACAGGGGTAAGACCCAGGTTTCCCAGCTATATGCTAAACCTATGGCAGTGAATTCATTCAAAGACAACCGTTTCCAGACATTCAACAGGAACCTGTATATCCCACCGGTCCTCCGGCAACAACCAAACAGGTCGGGACGGAGTTTACGCCCTAAATCCAGCCCTTCCATGGCTACAACAATATTTCAACAAATTTTCAGAAATTAGGAGCCAGAATCCAGACTCGAAGACGCAAGGTTACGAGAAATCACACAAATCTCATATGAATCCCTAAGCTCGACAGGAGCAAGTTTCTAGGGTTCGCGCTCGAAAATGGCGACGAAAAGAATGGCAGAAATTAAGACGACGAGTCGAAACAAAGAAGAAAAAGGCGAAGTTCGGAGCAATACCTGTTAAAAAGAAGTGATGAACGAGAACGAGATCTTAGAGATCAGAAATCCGGAGAAGCAAAGTCTTCGTTAAACTGGAAAGTAGAGAGACGGGAATTGCGAAAGTTTGGAATGATTCAGTCTCCGTGATATTTATAGTGCCAGAAATGGGTCGGATCGACCCAAACTATCTGGTAACCCGATCGAAACCCGGAAAATGAAAAGGCGGGAATTGCTTTTTCGAATACCGATGACGGTTCGCATTTAATGAACGTGTCCCTGGTCATGTCAAAAGGCAGACGACTACGCCACTAGCCTGACACAAGGGGCCCACCTGTCCTCTCATCAACCACTATTCTAAGACTCCCGTCCCATTGCAGTCCATGCCCGCATTTATTGTGATTTGCCCGAATCGAGCTTAGGAAGTATAACTCCTCGCGCCGCTCATGAATGAGCTGACCCTCGGAGTTAGGGGCCACTGATGAGACCGAGCTTTCTAGGCCGGATGTTCTGCGGTCCAAACCGATGCGACCTAATCCGCCCGAACCGGGCCTGAACTCTTGGGGCCGAACCGGCGAAGACTGCGGGCAAGCAAGCCCGAGGGGTCCGATCTCCCTGATATATATGCCCGAGATGACTCTGCCTCCCGCTATCCTGAGGATCCCGTAGTGCCCAGCTGGCACAAACGTACACAAGACGTCGCCTATTCATACTTGACACACCATAACGGTTGGTGATGGAACCATGCTTCCCTGACAAACACGCCACCTTCCCAGCCACTCTCCTGACCGATCCACTGGGGACTCGCCACGTGTCCATCCAGTACCAGGGCAGTTAGTACCTTGTGCAGGTTTCTTTCTCCTGGTCAAATATATACTTCTTTTTGCTCCCATGGGCAAGGTACGTGCTCTATCCTATTCACACACAAGGTCTTCATTGAACCTTCTACTTAGGTTTTCCTCAGAGATCTTACTCTCACACCCGAGGGCCTAAGCCGGATTCCAACCCGGCCTTGGTCTTAACGGTGTTCTTGTATGTGTTGTGATCAGGATCAAGAGACAGCTAAATTGGAGTTCTATCTCCGTGACCCCAGAAGTATAGGGCGTCATCATTACCAGAAAATTGATTGCATACCAAACATCATGACCTGGGTGCAAACTCAAAAACAAAAATTGTTTTTTAAGAATCTGATTCCCAAATGAAAAATAAAAGTTGTCCCTTTAAGAGAAGCTTTGTACAGATTTGATTTCAAATCATATTTAGAAAATTGAAGATTTTTAAAAAAGTCAACTGCTCCAAAAAAAAAAAAAATCAAAATCAAACTCAAAAGCTCTTTCCTTGATGGATCTAAACGGAGACTTCTTCTTCGAAGTTCGGTTTATTGGAGGCGGCAGACAGAGAAGAAATAACTAGCGTGGCAGAGGAGGAAGACCACACGCTAAATTGAATTGAATCAAGATCTAGATCTAGCGAGAGAGCAACGACGACGGGAAAGGAGAAAAGAGAGGCACAGAGGAGCGACAAAGAAGGGAAGCTGAAAAGATGGGTGAAGAGGAGCGAGGAGCTGAGGATGATGATGGTTGGGTTTGGCCGGTGTGAAGGGAGAAGAAGGGGTGGGTGAGACAGCTAGGCAATGGGGAGGAGCGGCGTTGGGAGATTAAACATGGTGCTCGCTGGCTTGTTTCATGCTTGTTTTGAAATTGAGGGTGAGCGACGTCGGGAGATTAAAGGGGGGTGTGTGTGGGACTATGAGGGGATGGGTGACTGACATTGTAGGTTAGTTTTTTTTTTCTTTTTCTTTCTTTTTCCCTCTTTTCTTAAAAAAAGATTATCATTTTAACCCCTGCATGTTTAGGTCTGTCAAAAAAATAACGAAAAGTTAGTTTATTCACCACATTGCAACAAATTGACAAACTTAGGTGACTGATTGGTACAATTAAACTCTTAGGTTGGGGATTACAAAAGTGATACAAACTCAGGTTACCAATTTACAATTTGTCCTAAAAACAATTATCCCTTAACTTTTAAATAAGTATTTTGGGAGTTGTAAATTTTTTAAGTAATGGGGCTACAATAAACAATTATTGAACTTTTTATGGGTTGAAAATATTATTTTCAAACAAGTTCGTTATTTTTTTTTTGTTAATTTCGTTAGCTTCCATCAATGGACATCCAAAAAGACCCATTTAACCACAAATTGTGAACATTAGGCACTAAATTGCCAAAATTGGAACATTAAGACCTAAATTACAACTCATGCGAAACTTTGGGGTACTAATGTGCTATTTGCCCTTTAATCATTCTCAAGTGAATATTCTGAAATTGGTTAGGATCTATTGGCATATTTATGCTCTAACATTTAAAAAAATACAATGCATGTCATCATTTAATCGGTAAATTAAATGTAAATTGCAACATAAGTTAAGAACAAAGAAAACATTCTGAAGAATGATTTTCGGAGATAGCACAAGGGATTTTTTTTTTTTTTTTTTGTAACGACACATTCATCGTTAGGGAGACCAACTGAGCAAGCTGTTAGAGACAATTATCCCGCATTGAGAATTAACTAGCTATTCATTGACTATATAAAGATCCTGGACTACTCCTTCCATTGCCAATTGGTTTTGGGATGGAACCTCAGACTTTATCACAAGCTAGCTATAATATAAGAACAATTAAGATTTCAAAAGCTTATATTAATTAACCATAAAAACTATCAAACGTACCGTTTAGACAATTATCAGAATTTTTTTTTACCAAAAACCCGCAAAAGCATTCCATTGTTCATCTGAGAATAATTAAGGAGATTCAGTACTGCTGGAATCTGCACATGCAATAGCTGCTCCCACAGAAAATTGAGGTGTGGTAGATGTAAGAGTAGATTTGAGAGGATCCATCGTTCATTGCTATCACTGATTGCATTAGACCGAACATGACCATGTTGGAAAAATATGTTGTGTGTGAAAGAAATTGTGTACATTTCCTTGCAAAAATCGTTTGTCGTTGGACAAAGATTATTGTGGGTTCATATTCTACTCCGTGAGAACATGAAAATGATATATTTATTTGTTCAACTTTAAGATTGAATAATAATAATACTCCCTCTGTCCCCAAAAAATAGTCCACTTTGGATTTTTGACGATCAACACATGTGAACTTTGACCAAAGATTATTATCAATCTAATCATCCCAATGAAATTTTAAAGTTTGTCATTAATAAATCACTTGATGATTAATCAATCACAAGTTTTAGAATTTCACAAGGATGGTTAGATTGACATTTATATTTAGTCAAAGTTCACTTGTATTGACCATCAAAAATCAAAAGTGGACCATCTTTCTGAGACGGAGGGAGTATTATAGCTCAAATAAATGGATGGAAGTTGGAAATGTGAGTTTGTCTCACATGTGAAAAGAATGGAAAAAACTAGTTGATAGTTTTTGCCACTTTTTATTGAATTATAATTCTTTTAATTCAAGATTAATTTCAATAATAACTTCCAAGGTTAATGTCCATTATTGATTGGCAAATGAAACTCCAAAAAGAAATTGATGACAAGGTGTGAATACGTGTGTTTGAAATTGGGAATATTCATAGTAACATTAAAATATGAGAGTCGCCACGCCGTTTTAATTATAGCCAAAACATTGAAAAAAGCATCTTTAGTGTGTTCGGGGGTCAAATTACAACAAGAGAAGAATATTGAACGTTATCACTCCTATTGCCCGAATTGATCGGTCTTTCTATCATGATGCGGTGTTAGTAGTGTGTTAGTGATTTAGACCGGATCCGAAGATTGCCTACGTTCCTCTCAATGTGAGAAGCTCAGGTCAGCGTAGTTCGCACATAATTAGAATGTGGAGAGAGAATAGGGATCATGCATAATGAGGGGGAATTACCTAAAGTTTAGGGTTTAGAAGTAGTTCCTAGATCATCCTCGGGTCGATGAACCCTAGATCATCATCGGCTATGAAATAACATGTTAACATGAAGATCGTAAGTATAAATAAAGTTTTAATCTATGAATATGAAGAACATGCGAAGAACATATTATGAACATATGAATGAGCATGCAAGGAATATGAAGAAACTATGAATAAACATGTAAGAACATGAATATTAAAGATCTACATTAAAAATGATGCAAGAACATGAAGAAAAGGTTAGAAAAGTTACCTATGTTGGCAAGAAATAAACCTTGATTTCTTTGGAGGTTTGAATGCTAATTAGGGAGCAAAATAGTGTTTAAGAACTCTAAAAATCGGGTCTAAAGCTCTCCAACTCGGCCCCCAAACCAATAGGCTGAGATTGGTTTATATAGTAAACTGAGGGGAAGATCTGATGGTCAGGATCATCCGGGACAAGGTTGGCCGCATGGCCATGATTGAAGCCGGTGCAAGAGTGGCCGCGTGGCCAAGGTTAAGGCGTGGCAAGGTTGGCCGCGTGACCAATTCTGCTGGCTGACTTGATTCTTAAGCTAGGGTTTCTGCATTGTTTTAAGGAAACTATAAATTACCTATTTTGATAGATTTTGTCATAAATGAGGTATTTCGGGAATCCGGGACAAGTCTTTACAAGGATGCGTATGTCATAGAGGCGCCGAAGTCTCTACAACCATACGAATCCTAAGCAAATATTAGGAAGCGCTAAAATAATATATGTTGGATATCTCGCAAACAGAAACGCCGAGGCTTCTGCCAGTCACGATCGATCTAGGATGCGTATGTCATAGAGGCGCCGAAGTCTCTACAACCATACGAATCCTAAGCAAATATTAGGAAATGCTAAAATAATAGATGCTGGATTTCTCGCAAACAGAAACGCCGAGGCTTCTGCCAATCGCGATCGATCTAGGATGCGTATGTCATAGAGGCTCCGAAGTCTCTACAACCATACGAATCCTAAGCAAATATTAGGAAATGCTAAAATAATAGATGCTGGATCTCTCGCAAACAGAAACGCCGAGGCTTCTGCCAATCGCGATCGATCTAGGATGCGTATGTCATAGAGGCGCCGAAGTCTCTACAACCATACGAATCCTAAGCAAATATTAGGAAGTGCTAAAATAATATATGCTGGATCTCTCGCAAACAGAAACGCCGAGGCTTCTGCCAATCGCGATCGATCTAGGATGCGTATGTCATAGAGGCGCCGAAGTCTCTACAACCATACGAATCCTAAGCAAATATTAGGAAATGCTAAAATAATAGATGCTGGATCTCTCGCAAACAGAAACGCCGAGGCTTCTGCCAATCGCGATCGATCTAGGATGCGTATGTCATAGAGGCGCCGAAGTCTCTACAACCATACGAATCCTAAGCAAATATTAGGAAGTGCTAAAATAATATATGCTGGATCTCACGCAAACAGAAATGCCGAGGCTTCTGCCAATCACGATCGATCTAGGATGCGTATGTCATAGAGGCGCCGAAGTCTCTACAACCATACGAATCCTAAGCAGATATTAGGAAATGCTAAAATAATAGATGCTGGATCTCTCGCAAACAGAAACGCCGAGGCTACTGCCAATCACGATTGATCTAGGATGCGTATGTCATAGAGGCGCCAAAGTCTCTGAAACCGTACGAATCCTAAGCAAATATTAGGAAATTTTAAACGCAAGCAGAAACGCCCGGGTTTCTGACGACCGCGCTAAAATAATAGATGCTGGATCTCTCGCAAACTGAAACGCTCGGGCTTCTGCCAATCGCGATCGATCTAGGATGCGTATGTCATAGAGGCGCCGAAGTCTCTGTAACCGTACGAATCCTAAGCAAATATTTGGTGAAAAATGGAAATTTTAAGGGGTTTTCCGTACCCAAAGGTAACGAATATCAGCCAAAATAGCGTTTAAGGGCACCTACAATGGATGAAACAGGTTAGGGGTAAAAATTTTACATGCGGAGGCAAAGATGATGGATCGTTATTAAGTCGCAAACGGGATGAACTCTCAAGGAGTCATGAAGGTGATAGACTCTCAGGGAATCGCAGAAGTGATGGACTCTTGGGGAGTCGCAAAGGTGATGGACTCTCGGGGAGTCGCCAAGGTAAAGGACTCTTTGGTGAGCAAAGGACGACCACGGAAAGCGTAATGTTTGGGATCCGCTTACCCTAAATTAGGAGGAATACATAATATGAGGCTACGAACCATTAAGATGAAGGTATTAAGTAAGGGATATTTTGCATGGTTGCTTAGGGTAGGACCTAATACTTTTAAGGAAAGGGGATGGGTAGCGTCTTAGCCTTGAGATAAGGATGCAAAAGATGTTATGGTTGTTTAGACTTGAGATTGTATCTTGGATACAATGTGGGTTTCCTAGGCTTACGGGCTAGGGTTTGGAGAGAATGCGACTACCTAGGCTCAAGGCTAGTGTTCGGAGAGAATATGGAAAGGCTATTGTATCCTAGGCATAAGACTAGCGGGGGATTGAGATTATAAATTTCCAAGGTTTCGAGACTAGGGTTTCGGGAATTTGGAAAGGATGTTGCACACAGGGCTTTGGAAATTCCCTAGAACTTGGTCTAGGGTTAAAGAGGATGGAGCTTCCTAGGCTTGAGACTAGGGTTTGGAGAGAATGCAGATTCCTAGGTTTGGGGCTAGGGTTTGGAGAGGTTGAGGTTTGGGAACTTCCTAGATGTTAGGGTTTCGAACAAGGGTTTGGAAACTGGTGTTTAAGGACCATGACTCTCCTAGGTTTGGGACTAGGGTTTAGAAATATCCTAGGCTTCGAGGCTAGGGCTTGGAGTTGTGGTAGGTTCAGAGGTTGCAAAGGCGTTGGATTTAGACCTAAGGCTGGGAGTTGAAAGGGTTGTGACTTCCTAGGCTTGAGACCATGGACCGTTGGGAAGAGGGATTGCTTTTGTGGAAGGTCCACTAAGCTTGATGTTAGGGTTCACCATTTTCCGGGATTGGTGACTATGGCTTGGAAAGGTTCATGGTAACCTAGGCTTTAGGCTAGGTTTTAAGGCTAAGGACTGTAAACTTCCTACGTTTTGAGACTAAGGTGAAGGATTTTCCTAGGTCTAGGACTGGGGTTTGAAGGGAATGTTGAATCCTAGGCTTGATGATAGAGTTTAAAGAGGATAATTTCTACCTAGGCTTGAGGTTAGGGCTTTAGAAAGAGTGCGACTACCTAGGCTTGAGGCTAGGGTTTAGAGCGAATGCGACTACCTAGGCTCGAGGCTAGGGTTTAGAGCGAATGCGACTACCTAGGCTCGAGGCTAGGGTTGATTGAGTTTTGGACAGGGCATTATATCCTATGTTTTGGACTAGGGTTCAATAAAACGGAGAATTGAGATTGTAAATTTCCTAGGTTTTGAGACTAGGGTTTCGGGAATTTGGAAATGATGTTGCATACGGGGCTTTGGAAATTCCCTAGAATTTGGGCTAGGGTTAAAGGGGATGTTGTGGTTTCCTAGGCTTAAGGCTAGGGTTTAGATAGGATATGTGACTACCTAGGATCAAGGCTAGGGTTTAGGAAGGGTGTAAATACCTAGGCTCTAAGCTAGGGTTTGGAAGGGATGTAACTACCTAGGCTCGGGGATAGGGTTTAGGAAGGATGTAATTACCTAGGCTTGAGGCTAGGATTCAGAGAGAATGATGCGACTACCTAGGCTTGAGGCTAGGGTTTAGAGAATGTGTTTACCTAGGTTTAGGGCTTAGGGTTTGGAGACCGAAAGCATTTGAAGGTTTGTCTTGGTGTAGACCGAGCAAGTTTGAGGTCTAAGAGTGTTGCGGTTTGGGGCAAATAATCTTGATACCTCGTGGCTGGATAGGATCGATAGATTAGACCTAGGCTAAAGTTCTAGGGTTTATCTAGGGTAAGACTCAGACATGTGTTAAGGAGACCGGGGCCTAATGGAATGGTAGGCGTGAGATCTAGGAGATCGAAGGCTAGGCAGGGTAGCGTTGGGACATAAGGCTTTCAAGCGGGTAAGTCTTTTGTCCTAGAGAAACCGCGTTATGGATTAGGACCAAGCAGGCTTGAGGTCAGCCAAGGAGCAATGGATTGGGATTGGATGATCCTAGTACCTAATACGCATGTCGGGCTTGGATCCTAGAGTGTTTGAAAGTTTAGGCTAGGTGCGAACCATAGGTGCGGGAAATGGGTTTGGATATGTGACCATGTTGGCGCATAGGTATGGACTTGAGTCTCAAAGACTTTGCTCGAGTGCAATAGGTACCTAACAGGATTGGGTATGCTTAGGACTTAATTTTGTCTTAGAGGTCATGTGCGTGACCAACCTCATTTGGAAATTGTGAAGGTAGGTTAGGGATGGGACTAAGGACACGAGTCTTGACCGGATGGGTTTTGAGATCCCTATGGCATGGCGCGGTGCGCAGGAGATCCTATATACTTGAACAAGGTTTGAGATTTGGACTCGTTGGGGGAGCGATGTTTGACATCCATGGAGTTCAAGGGTGGACCTTGTAGGTGGCGAGGTTTGGACTCGGCTTGGATTAAGTAGGTTAGAGTCCTTAAGGGGTTGAAGGTCAGACTAGGAAGTCTTTTGAGGCTAATGGGTGACACTAGGTTGGTACTTGGTAGGTTTAAGAGTGGTAGGGCCATGGCTTGGACATGACGGGAGTCGGGAAACGTAGATGTGTCGCTTTTAGTCGGACCAAGTAGGCTTGGGAATTAAAGAGTCCAAAGGGTGGAGATGTAAGGTGAGAGACCTAAAGGGTAGAAAGTCTTGTGACCTAAAGGTTTAGGGGTTGAGGCCTAAGGTATGAATCAGATATTCTAGAGACCTAAAAGGTAGGTGTTTGGTAGACTCGAATGGTCTTGGGATCTCAGGGATTGCTCCACAGGTTAGACTATGGGTGGACCTTAGAAGTTGGACCGAGGAGGATAAGAGAGCTATGGCTTAGACAGGGTAAGGACGAGTATGTGTTGGTAGGTTTGAGATCTAGGAGATCGGGTAGGCTTGGGACCGGTAGGTTCGGAACCTAATGGTTCATCCTAAGGACTTGGCTTTAGCTAACCGGTTTAAGGTTTGAAGGTCTGGGTAGAACCGGTTTAAGGCCTAAGGGGTCATGCTACAAACTTGCGGAAGGTCGAACTAAGGGGTTATGATGTAATCTAGGTAAGACTCACCGGGTAGGTTCGGGGCCTAAGGAGTTATGGTGTAACCTAGGTAAGACTGACCGGGTAGGCTTGGGACCTAGAGAGTTGAGGGTTTAGTCCTAAAGGTTCCCTAAAGTGTAGGAGATAGGGTAAAGGACCGAGTCAACTCTGGGAATCACATAGATGGGTCCCGGACAGACCGAAGATGTTTTTACAATTTTATGGAGACCGAGAGTGCTGGTTTATAAACAAAGTGTCGGGGAGGAGAAAACTTTATGAAAGTGTTATGATCTTATACAGATTCCTTATAATTAATTATGATTCTAATCAATCCAAATAGGTCGTCGCGTGCCGAGTTTGACGATGAGGGGTGCCCTTCTTCTAAGTGTATCCTTGTTGACGCCTCGGTATTCTCTGGGAAACCACATAGTCGACCCATTCCGTTGGGGAAGCCCTAGTTCGATAAGGGTGTAGAGCGGGGTATCCTACCTCCTTTAAGATGCACCCTTTTTTCTGCCTAGACCGCCCTTTCGGGTTTTCAATCTAGCGGGCATCTCTTTTTTTTTTTTTTTTTTTGAAAATCATTCAGCCGACTCAAAAAAGGAAAAATAATTGTTTAAACATGCGGGGGGCATTTTGGTGATAGTGAGAGGGAGAGAGAGATAGTACTCGCATTTTGACTCTTTGGACAATTGAGTGTATATAAAAGGAAGGAAGCTCCTGCTTGACAGAAAGTAAGTGTTTAGCTCTTTCCTAGATTGTAGAACAGAAGACTTGTCGAGACATTTAAAAATTGTTTTATTCAAGATTCTCATTTGATTGCTCGAGAATGGACTTCGTTGATTAGTTAATGAGTTATGGTTAATTGGTAAACAAGTAGCCTCTAATTAATAAATGTTTTGATCAATTGTGAGTGAAGAAGTCAGGAGTAGAAATATGGGGGAAGAGAGAAGAGAAAGAAAATTGGCTCGAGGTGGGTTGTGTATATTTTGGACCGAACCGGGAGGTTGCCTACGTTTTCCTCAAGGTGAGGAGCTCAGTCTGCGTAGTTCGGGGATGGCCCGCTTGACGATGGTGTCGGGTTTCAGTGGGTATGTGTGGGAGGAAAGAAAAGAAAGAAAGTTGGCCCAAGGTAGGTTATGTTTGGCTTTGAGTGGTTGCCCGGTTGACGATGAAGTTGGGTTTTGAGTTTAGGGGTGTGAGGTTCGTTTGAGGTGAGTTGTTCTTTGTAGCTCATTGCGGTGGATTACTCCTTTGTAGTTGTTGCAGTGGATTGCTCCATCGTAGTTGTCATGGGTTGCTGCCGTTTATCTACTTTGTAAGGAAAGAAAGGAAAATAGAACACTTGAGGTGAAAAGAAAATGAGACTTTTACTTTTCCATGGTGATAGCCCCTTCTATTTTTCTTTTTCTTTTTTATTTTATCTCTTTGTGCACACCCTTTTTTTTTTTGCCTAGGCCGCCCTTTCGGGTTTTCAACCTAGCGGGCTTCTTTTTGTGCAATGCTCTAACTTTTGCCTAGGTCGCCCTTTTGGGTTTCAACTTAGCGAGCCATTTTTTTTTTTTTTTTTATATTTGTACATGAAACATTGGGCAAGACAAGCCCCTAGTTTGCTTTCGCCTCTCTCGATTGCGAGGTCGCTTCCTTATAGTTCAAGCGGCCTTTTGCTGGCGGTGGGCATCCTAGCCCCTTGATTTTCACCGGTAGAGCTCCATTGGATTATCACGTGCACCAATTAATGGCATGAATGACTTCGTGCACTTGTCTTACATTTGCGATGGAATACGGACAGCCCCAGTGTAACGGCATGTAGTACTCATGAAGGGAACAAACCAACCCTTTAAATTGTGGCAGCATGGATGTCTATTTGATGATGAGCAACCGCAGTCCATTTCTTTGTCACGACCTTATAAAAAGGGGTCTAATGGTGGGATGAGAGGCGTATGAGGATAGTGTATGGAGAAGGTGTATATAGAGAGTGTACATGAAGTGTGTACAAGGGGTGAGTGTATAGAGAGAGTGTATGGGGGTAGAATGTAGAGAGAAGAGAAAGTGATTCGTTCATCCCAATTGATCGAAGCATTTGTTATTTTGAGATTAATCGTTTACTTAGTTATGTGAATGGTTTGTGGGTCCATTTATCTTTTAATGAGTCGTCATTAATGAGTAAGATTAAGATTAATTCATCATATAAAGATATAGCAATCAAGCGAAAATGGTGAATAAGACAATTTTCATGGAATTGATTTATGCAAGATTATGTCTCAAGTCTAGAGAGAAAAGAAATAAAGACTCTTTTATTGGAACTAAAAGATTTAAACTGACTAGTCCGGGGTGGACTTTTACTAAAGAAACAAAAATCGTCCAAGGTGGACTTTTGACTAAGGACACTCTAGAACCTACGAAGACTGAATGATCCCTTTTTTTTTCTTTTATTTAAAGGAGGTAGCCCCAATTTCCTCTTTCTAATATCCAACCACATTCCTTAGGCGCGTGGCGGCATTGGCTTGAGTTGTCAGGACGTGGCCTCTTTACATTGCTTCCTTTGTTGACACTGTGGGAGTCCTCCTCAATTACGGCTACATCGTCTTTGGTGCGTTGAGGTGATCTAAAGTGAATTGATGAGAGATTTCTGCTAGCATGATCGGAGATCTCTTGTCGTTGATCCCAAATTCCACCTTGGATTATCGTGGCTAGTCCTTTGAGCTTCTCGGAGATGCTTTGTCTCTCCCTTGAATGACGAGTCTCTTGTTCCTCAAGTGCTTTGGCCAACTCCGTCCTATGGCGCTTCTCTTGGGCTTCTAACGCCAAGTGCAATTCTTTGGCATGTCGTCTATTTCTCATGTCAATGATCATCTTCAAATCTTCTATGTGCCTCTTCTCTTGGGCGTTGAGTCGTTCGGCCACGCAGGCGAGGGCCATCTCGAAGTACTTTGACGACATGCAGGCGAACTATGGCAGCGACAATATTGGTACATTAACCATCTTCAATGAGGTTAGGCTCATAATTAATGACAAGGCATCGTTATAAAATCACATTTGGAAAAGAGTCGGTCTCCACATTTTTGAAATGCATTTTGGTAAAAATTGAAAGTTTGACCGGGCCGAAGTTGCCTACGTTCCCCTTATCATGAGGTAGAGGTCCCACACAATAAGAGGCTCAGGTCGCCGTAGTTCGAATCAAGTTAGACTTTTAAAAAGAGGTGAGAGGTGACCATAGGGGTCAATTTGATAGAGTCTTTTTAAGATAAAGAGCGATCTTGAGGTCAAAACCAGGAGATGACTCGGTCCTTGGTCAAGCATGGGTGACGAAGACCTATAGGAGTTGGTTTTGATTGAGTCGGGTATGGTTTGACTTATGGTTTGACCTAAATTTGACCTAAGGTTTGAGACAAGAAGTGGTTCAAGCTAGAATGCGACGATAATGGTGGGTTGACGTAGATGGGTAAAGGATAGGTCGACCAAAATGAGAAGGGTTGGATTGACCTATATGGTGAATGAATCAAGATAGCGGGTTGTAGCGGTTCGCCTATGGGATGATCTAAGCGGGATAGACATGGTTTGACCTAAGCGGGTTTAAGGTTGACCTATTCGGGTTGGTGGACTAAGGAAGGTTGGAGATTGACCTAGATGGATCCAAGATAGGTAAGTCGACCTAAGCGGGTCATGGGTTGACCTTGACGGGTCAAAGGTGAAGGGGTAGTTTTAACCTAAGACGGACAAGTTGGACCTAAACGGGTTTACCTAGGTTGGTCTGGACGACGGTGGGTCAAATAATGACCTAGGTGGGTCAAGATGACGGTTCGACCTAAGGGGGTTAAGACCAAAGGTAATTGGGTTCACCTATGAAATCAAAGATTGACCTAAGAGGTCGAAAACGGATAAGGTTGACCTAGGAGTCCAAGTTTGACCTAAGAGGTCGAAGGTGATTGGGTTGACCTAGGAGGTCAAAGGTTGACCTAAGAGGTCAACGGGTGATAATGTTGACCGAGGGGGTCAAAGGTTGACCTAAGAGGTCAAGGGTTGACCTAAGAGATCGGAGGTGATAAGGTTGACCTAGGAGGTCAAGGGTTGACCTAAGGGGTCGGAGGTGATAAGGTTGACCTAGGAGGTCAAGGGTTGACCTAAGGGGTCTGAGGTGATAAGGTTGACCTAGGTGGTCAAGGGTTGACCTAAGAGGTCGGAGGTGATTGGGTTGACCTAGGAGGTCAAAGGTTGACCTAAGAGGTCAACGGGTGATAATGTTGACCGAGGGGGTCAAAGGTTGACCTAAGAGGTCGAAGGTGATTGGGTTGACCTAGGAGGTCAAAGGTTGACTTAAGAGGTCAACGAGTGATAATGTTGACCGAGGGGGTCAAAGGTTGACCTAAGAGGTCAAAGGTGATAAGGTTGACCTAGGAGGATGAGGTTGACCTAGGGGGTCAAAGGTTGACCTAAGAGGTCAAAGGTGATAAGGTTGACCTAGGAGGATGAGGTTGACCTAGGGGGTCAAAGGTTGACCTAAGAGGTCAAAGATGATTAAGTTGACCTAGGAGGTCAAAGGTTGACCTAAGAGGTCGAAGGCGGATGAGGTTGACCTAGGGGGTCAAGGGTAGACCTAAGAGGTCAAAGATGATAAAGTTTACCTAGGGGGTTAAATGTGATAAGGTTGTCCTAGGAGGTCAAGGGTTGACCTAAGAGGTCAAAGGCGGATGAGATTGACCTAGGCGGTCAAGGGTTAACCTAAGAGGTCAAAGGTGGATGCGGTTGACCTAGGAGGTCAAAGGTTGGGAAGGTTGACCTAGGCGGTCGAAGGTTGACCTAGGAGGTCAAAGGTAGATCAAGTTGTCCTAAGAGGGCAAAGGATGGTGGGATTTTGACCAAAGCGGGTCGAGATGAAGGGTAGACCCAAATGGATCGCAATGATGGGTAGGTAACCTAGATAGGCCAAGATGAGGAATTTTGATAGATGGCCCAAGGGGTGAGCGATGGACCTTAGAGGTCGCCTAGATGCAATGCACATTTTATTTAACGAAAAGTTTTGCATTTATTTACATCCTAAATGGTTGGTCCAAGAAGTGTCCTAATCTCTATGTGTGGGTTGACACGGGTAAGGTAAAAGGTTCCCACCGCTCGCGGAACGTACACGGTGAGTGGAGTAGACGAGTGACTCGAAAAGAGGGCGGCAGTAGCGCACAAATTCCTGCACATCGAATACTCCGGGTAATGGGGACCTGTGCAGTGCTGACACGGACTAGTGGTAGTGTGTGGTAAAAACTAATTCTTTTTTTAGGGAGAAAAGAGAGAAGTTTTTAATGTTAGGATGATGCAAATGCAATGCATGAGAGAGAGAGAGAGAGAGAGAGAGAGAGAGAGAGAGAGAGAGAGAGAGAGAGAGAATAATGTACAAGGGAGCATAGCAGAGTTTTGTTTGACCCTAATACTAAGGCGAAAATAATAAAGGTACAAGGATACAAGGTATATACAAAGTACAAGTATCAACAAAGTACAAGTATTAACATTGCGGGGTGCACGGGTGCATGTGTAAACATGGCAAGTATGTGAGGTGCATGTATAAACATGGCAAGTGTGTGCATGTGTAAACATGGCAAGTGTGTGTAGGGTGGATGTGTAAACATGGCAGGTGTGTGAGGTGCATGTGTAAACATGGCAAGTGTGTGTGAGGTGCATGTGTAAACATGGCAGGTGTGTGTAGGGTGCATGTGTAAACATGGCAAGTGTGTGTAGGGTGCATGTGTAAACATGGCAAGTGCGTGCATGTGTAAACATGGCAAGTGTGTGTAGGGTGCATGTGTAAACATGGCAGGTGTGTGTAGGGTGCATGTGTATACATGGCAGGTGTGTGTAGGGTGCATGTGTAAACATGGAAAGTGTGTGTAGGGTGCATGTGTAAACATGGCAGGTGTGTGTAGGGTGCATGTGTATACATGGCAGGTGTGTGTAGGGTGCATGTGTAAACATGGAAAGTGTGTGAGGTGCGTGTGTAAACATGGCAAGTGTGTGCATGTGTAAACATGGCAAGCATCATGATGTGACGAAAGTTAGACCCACTAAGTTTGAAAAAGTTTCAAAGCATTCCCCAGCAGAGTCGCCACTGTGAATACGTGTGTTTGAAATTAGGAATATTCATAGTAACATTAAAATATGAGAGTCGCCACGCAGTTTTAATTATAGCCAAAACATTGAAAAAAACATCTTTAGTGGGTTCGGGGTCAAATTACAACAAGAGAAGAATATTGAACGTTATCACTCATATTGCCCGAATTGATCGGTCTTTCTATCATGATGCGGTGTTAGTAGTGTGTTAGTGATTTAGACAGGATCCGAAGATTGCCTACGTTCCTCTCAATGTGAGAAGCTCAGGTCAGCGTAGTTCGCACATAATTAGCATGTGGAGAGAGAATAGGGATCATGCATAATGAGGGGGAATTACCTAAAGTTTAGGGTTTAGAAGTAGTTCCTAGATCATCCTCGGGTCGATGAACCCTAGATCATCATCGGCTATGAAATAACATGTTAACATGAAGATCGCAAGCATAAATAAAGTTTTAATCTATGAATATGAAGAACATGCGAAGAACATATTATGAACATATGAATGAGCATGCAAGGAATATGAAGAAACTATGAATAAACATGTAAGAACATGAATATTAAAGATCTACATTAAAAATGATGCAAGAACATGAAGAAAAGGTTAGAAAAGTTACCTATGTTGGCAAGAAATAAACCTTGATTTCCTTGGAGGTTTGAATGCTAATTAGGGAGCAAAATAGTGTTTAAGAACTCTAAAAATCGGGTCTAAAGCTCTCCAACTCGGCCCCCAAACCAATAGGCTGAGATTGGTTTATATAGTAAACTGAGGGGAAGATCTGACGGTCAGGATCATCCGGGACAAGGTTGGCCGCATGGCCATGATTGAAGCCGGTGCAAGAGTGGCCGCGTGGCCAAGGTTAAGGCGTGGCAAGGTTGGCCGCGTTACCAATTCTGCTGGCTGACTTGATTCTTAAGCTAGGGTTTCTGCATTGTTTTAAGGAAACCATAAATTACCTATTTTGATAGATTTTGTCATAAATGAGGTATTTCGGGAATCCGGGACAAGTCTTTACAAGGTTTCTAATTCCTATAAAGTCCTTGTATTTTTGGTAAAGCCCTAATAAACTCATTTTCAGGTCGGGTACTAACACAAGGTTAATTGTTGAATTAAGTTGATCATCAATATGTGGATTAATTGGAAAATTAATCATTGGGGAGTTTTGAGTTATAAAAGAAATACCCACAACTCTTTGAAAGAGAAGAGAAAAAAAAATGAGAAAATGAAAAACACACAGAGTTTTTCCATCAATCTTCTTCCTCCCTCTTGCATTTTGTTCTTTCTCTTCCTTTGGCCTCCTTGAATAATTGGAATGGTGATATTGTCCAAGCATATTAGTTCATTTCGCCGGAAGGCTTAAGTGCGGAGTTGCATCCGGTCAATCCGTTTTATCCTGGGAGACTAACGCGCGTTGAAACCTCAAGCACTCATAGAGAGGGGGACGAATTAGTCTTAAGGAGAGTGTTTTCACACGACTCGGATACAAGAGATCAAATACAGTTGTATCGTTTCCATACCATGTTTTCATTTTATTGTTGTATATTTTATATCAATGTTGTAATTTGTTTTCCTTTCTATAAGATTTTATCCAACAGACCACCCATGCCTTGTTTCATACCTGGCGCAGTCTTGCCAGTGAAACTGTGACTACCAATTTTGTCTTCCCCCCACCAATCCAGGTATCAATGAAGTAAAACATTGACCAAATTCATGCTCATTTTTCTTGCAATGACTGTAAAGTAATTGAGATTTATCTTGTCGTATCGCTTTCCCTCGCCCCTGACCACTTGAGTGAAGAGCAAAGCTAACAACATTCGAAGGTTCTTCAGTTACAGTCTTGGCAAGACGAACACGCTCATTCTGAGCCACCAACTAATAAGCTCTAGCCAGAGAGGGTAAAGGGTCTTGGGACAAAATAGTGGTGCGAAACTGAGCGTAATAATCAAATTAGAGACCCATAAGAAACTGATGAAGCGTACAATTGCATCTTCTTTCTTCATGTTTACTGCCTGATGTACAGTTAGTGTAACAAATATAGGTAATAAGTCCATGTTGATGCAATTCTTCTCATAACGTGGTAAGCTAGCTGAGGTAGGTAGAGACAAACATCGTCCGTGTTTGTTCACACTTAACAATGGAGGCTTTAAGTTGTTGAGGATCATTCACTACAGCAAAAATGGGACCTTAATGTGTCATAAACGTTTAGCATCTCTATATTTGCAGAGAGAAACTTTTACCACGAGGTCAATGGCGTTTATGAGCCATGAGATGATCATGGCATGAATGGTTGTAATAATCTGAAAATAAAATTAAAATAATTGTTAATGATATACTCCCTCCGTCTCAGTACAAGTGAGACTTCTTTCTCTTTTGGGACGTCCCACTAAAAGTGCGACTGCCAAAAATGGAAATGTTTCAACTCCACTAATTCTCTCTCTTCATTTTCTACCACTCAATTTATTCAACCAACACTACTATTTATCTCACTCATTCTCTCTCTTTATATTCCACCACTCAATTTATCCAACTAACATTACTATTTACTCCACTCATTCTCTCTCTTCATTTTCTACCACACATTTACTAGTTTTACTTAATTAGTGTGCAAGCTCCTCTAGTCCTACTTGTGCTGGGACGGAGGGAGTATAAAATGAAATTAGTAAACGGACTTTGAATTAGTGGGCCTTAATGTGTTAAGTGGGGTTGTTAATTAAAACTAGTTTGGACTTAAATTTTTAAAATATGCATGATATTGTTGAGAGTACATGTTGGGTTTTTGATAGGGCACTACGTGCTCTTGTATTTGGGCTTAGACATAATAGCATAAAAAGTTTTTGATTAGGGTTGGATTAGCTAGTATAGTATCAGAGTCCAATCTAAGCTATTTTTATTTAAATTAAAATAATAATAATAAATATAATAAAATAGACTAATCAAAAGGTGAAAATCTGATAAAAAAACGTGTTTTACGTTAAGCTTCGCGTAAAACGTGTTTTTAAGTTGGCGCGGTGGCATTTTTGTAATTACCGGGAAGTTTAGCGTTGATCGTAAGTGCCAGTGGTAGTGTAAAAAAGTGCCAGCACATGTACACAGTGGCACTTATTGACACTACCACTGACAGTTTTTAATAAGTGCCAGTATCAATGTTAAAAAGTGTCAGTGTAATGGCTGACAATTATTAACACTACCACTTTTAATAAGTGTCAGTATCAATGTAAAAAAGTGTCAGTGTACTTACTGACAATTTTTAACATTACCACTGACACTTAAGAAAAGTACCAGTTTTATGTTTATAAGCACCAGTATGAAATCACTGGCTTTTTGTAATATTAACACTGGGCATTTACTATGGTTGCCAATATTTACGAAAATGCCACCACTTGTTTCGAATAATAATGCCCAGCATCTTTGAAAAACACGCTTTTCCTTAGCTTAAGGAAAAACACGTTTTTCACAAGACTCTCACTCAATCAAAAGTGAGTGGCAAGAATTAGAAAGGTTAAATAACGCAAGAGCCGACGTTATTGTCGGAAAAGAAAAGACGGGCGTTTGAAGTAAGAATCGCTCAGACGTTGCTAGCGACGGGTATAAAAGGTGTTGGGAATATGCCTTTGAATCAATATGCGTATTGCTTAAGGATAAGGATAGATCAGATTGTGGTGTTTTTATGAGAATAGAATTGATTTCTCCCTCAGAAAAAGGAAATCATACTAGGATTAAGTTTTAATTAGGTTTGTTCAAGAATTAGGAAAGTTGTTTCCTAATGAGAATAAAATTACTTTTCTCATCAAGTCTTGTTTATTGCTCTAACAACAAAGGAGTAGTTCAAGGTTACAGAATCACAAAGAATAAAAAGAGAATTAGAAGATTTCAGAGCTCCTGTTCATCGTAGTTTTAGAGGAGTTCGATTGCGGCTTCGGAAAGAGGAGAGGTTGGAGTTGCCGAGTAATAAACAGAGGTAAGGAATTTATATAAAAACTATAAATTGTCAAGGTTTCTTTTATTAATTATTTTGGAGATTAGATTACGTACAGTGAAGAAGGAGAAAGAAAAAGATAACAAGAATTGCATGAATTGAAACGGAAAAGATGGAATATGTTGTTGGGTTGCACCGAAAGGAAGTTTTGGAAAGAATGTACTAGGATTATGATTCTGTAAGAATCATGAAGTAGTAACAGTTTCAACAATTAAAATTAAAATGATACTCCCTCCGTTCCAAAATGATTTTTTCATTTGTCATTTTTCATTGTTTCAAAAAGTTTTTCTCATTTCTACAATTTAGGCTTAAATGTGCATAAACAAAACATGGCTCGTGAAGCAAGTGTTCATATTCTTAAAAAGTTTGAATAGTTAAACGGATCATTTTGGGACGGAGGGAGTATAAAACAAGAGGTGGTCTCTTGTGAGAACACCTAGATCTGTCTCATAGAAGAGACGGGTCGACCCATGACCCGTGTACAACATTCTCCACGAAGCGTAGGATCACAACCCATGCTCCACTCAAAATCTGCCACGTGACAGCGACCCATCGGCCCCATTTTTTCCCCCTAGGATTTCCCCCCTTTTTTTTTTTAGTTTTTATATATTTTTTTATTGTTTTTTTCATTTGCTAAAATTAATACTTAGTACAACTAAATGTAATAACTGTGTTACTTATAAAGTAACATTTTTTATAAGTAAACGTAACACCAGTTTTACAAAAAAAAAAAAAAAAAGGCTCATTTTACTCATCTTTCAACGGTAATACTAACTATAAATACGTGTAACACTAACAATAACTAAATCTAATTAGGATAATGATATGTATAGTGAAAACTCCAAGGGAAAACTCATAGTGAAACACTGTAATCCGTTGGATTGTAATAAATGTTTATGAGCCCCACTAATAAAAACTCATCCAACGGTTTAAAGTGTTTCACTATGAGTTTTCCCTTTGAGTTTTCCCTATGTGTATCATTATCTATGTAATTATCATTATACTGAAATGTAATAGTGTTTTTCCAGAATATTTTTTATTTTTGAGTATTTTGATTTTATTTTTCAAAAGAAAGTAACATTTGAAAAATAACAATTTATATACATGAATGTAATTATTTGTACAAGTAAATGTAATACTTTAGTAGATGAAACTGTAACAGATTTCTATAGATAATGTAATACTTTTAAATGTATTATGATAAATTGAACCGATTGTAACTTATTATTTGAAAACATATAGATATACTATTATACAAGTAAACGTAACTGTTTTACAATGTTATTATACAAGTAAAATGTAACATTCGTTTATAAAAATTGTTATTTTCTTATTTTTACAATGTTACTAACACAAGTGTTTTTAGTTCTAAAGTGTAAATAGTTGAATTATTATTTTTCTATACATATGTGTTACAATTATGTATAAACACTGTTACATATAAGTAACACGTTCGTTACATTTTAGCTGTAATAAGTATTACTTTTGGCAAACGAAGAAAACATAAAAAAAAACAATGTTACTTTTCTGTATATATGTATTACTTTTATGTATACAAACTGTTACATATAAGTAACACGTTTGTTACATTTAGTTATAGTAACTATTACTTTTGGCAAACTGAAAAAAAAAACAAAAAAGATATAATTTTTTTTTTAAAAAAGCAAAAAAAACATTTTTTTTTTTTTGTGTGGGTCATGGATCCAGGTCATGAGTCAAAAATAACCCGTCTTTACTATGAGACAGGTCATGGCGTTCTTATACAAGTTTTTGTCTTCAAACAAAACAAAGACCGTCGCTTAATGGGTCGGTCGGTCGAGGGAAATTGTTCTGTTCGTTAGGTTTGCTGGAGTTGTAGAGATTATGAAGCAATTAAAATGAAACGAGTTCTTTTAGTTTTGTGAATAATATTGAATATATTTTGTTAGATTTTGGGAACCTCAAGTGAAGTGTCCGTTTCTTTGTATTTTGAGAATTAATCAAGGCTCGTAGTTAAGGTAAGGGATTATACCTCTTTTAAGTTAACTGCTTGGTTGTTGTACCGTTCAATTGTTAGGCTTCCTGATATTTCTTTGAACTAGTATGGCACCCGTGCGTTGCACGGTTTATATCGTAAATTTTTATTTATATAGTAACTTATTTAATGTAGTATAGTTATACTTGTGCATTACTTGTGATAATATGACTATACATTCAAAAGTGAATATATAAATTGTGTTTCCTATTTTGATGCAATCTCTTCCGAATCAACCTAGGGCTTCCTTGTACTGCTATATAAGCATAGATATGACCTAAAACACATTGAAGCACTTTACTTTGTGTAGGAGAAAGTTAGGATATCAAAAGAGAGAGCACAAAATAGTGTGTAGGAGGGGGCTGGGGCCTAGGAGAGCCATGGGGGCGATCCTACAACCCGGCCATATTCATATTGTTTGTGAGTTCATGGGGGACAGATAATAATGTATAGGTGAGAGATTATTATTGGAGAGTAGCCATGCTAGATCTATGTGAGCGCATGTGCTAAAGTTGTAATCTTTACATATATTATTATAATGATATCCTGGCTAAGTGCCCCCAGATGTAATCATGTGTTGATGAACTCGGTTATCAAACATCGGTGTTATTATTATTCATGTGTTAAATTATTTTCTCCATGTTGGTGACTGCTAGTATGGGCTAGCTGATGCGAAGATCCCCCAATTCCCCAACAGAGTCCTACTTTTATTGTTAATACGTCCTAGAGTAAGAGTGCATCGAAACAGATAAATGTGGCCTAATCTGCTTGATAGTGAACTTGGTAAAATAATCTGGGTGGATAATTGAAAAATGAATCAAAATGACAAATATTAAATAGTCTTTTCGATAACTTTGTCCTTCTAAGGCCTCTATAGTTACAAAAATCCTCCTCTTACGTACTTTTTGCCCACTTGCATTACGAATAGTATTTTAGACAATCATATCCCCAACTCACTTGCATTATTTACCTATTTTTTATTGTTTTCTTAATAAGCGTACACAACCAAGCTAGGACTCTTACTCTTTGACGGAGATAGTATTAGTTACTCCATTCGCTCATTATACATATATAACCTTTCAACTGGTATAATAATCTATACTATATTAAAAACAAGTGAGTCATTTTTCCTCCCAAAAATATCACTATCAAGGGCAAAAGTGTAATCTCCACTAAACATGGACAAATATGTCATTATCTTTAATTTGGTACAAACATTAAACTTTGCATGTAAATTTATTTTTATATGATACTTTTAAATCTTTTATTTAGTAAAAATATTTAACTTTGATCAATATATAGTGAAAAATTACTAATTGATGCGGACATTAAGCCGTTGAAGTTTTTGGACTCATTTGCGCGCTTACGCAGAAACCGTCGTAACTTTTGACTCCGGATGAACCACGGAACGCACCGCATATCAAATCGAACGTCGTAGCGAGACTAACAAAAGTCATAGGGAAAAGCTCCTTGATGCAGTGTTCAAAATGCCAAAAAAAAAAAAACGTAATTTATGGCCTCAAACGGGCTTCTAAAGTTTTTAAAATGTTTTTGTACATATTCGTATTTTTTCCTTTGTGCTTAATAAAAGTTTAATTCATTGTGTTAATTTACAATTATTGTTTTATGAAAAAATCATTTATATTTATGGAAATATTTTTAGCTTTTGATATATAATATTTTGTTATTTTAGAACCGTCAAGCAAGTAATTTTCCTCAAAAGTACATGTAAATAAATAGGTAGTAAACGATTGCTTTAGTTGTTTTGTGAAAAAATATTAAGGATTTACTTTGTAAGATAATTATTACGGTTTCAATAATGTATAAAAGCTTTTTGTTTTCTCAATAAATTTATTTTAATTTCAATCTTTTAAATTCATAGTAACACCCCGTGCATCGCACCGGTGTAACACTAGTATATTATAAAAACTACTCAATCAATAACCAAGATAGTTTCCAAATTAAGAAATCTATTTTTGGCGGGAAAAAACAAAATTTCCTAATTTAGCAGACTATTATGCTTTTATATATAGTATAAATTACATTTCCTACTACCTACGTTAAAAAAAAAATGCATATTTAAAATTGCTATAGGCAAATCTGAACAATATTTTTTTGAAAAATTGTTCTAGATCAAAACAAATTCAAACATCAACTTAGGGACATTAACTCAGGGACAAAGTGAGTAATATATTCGAAGAACTACGCATGTACCACATTTTCCGAAAGGATCATTCCGACCATATCCAATAATTAAGTGCAAAAATTGCATTATTCTCTTCTCTATAATGGTCCAATTTTTGCACTAAATATTTCCAACAGTTTGCTTCAAATTTTATACTACTAAATAAGAATATAGTGAAAATATTCATTATTGTTTAACATGTATAAATAATATTAAGTTATGTAATTTCATATTATAGAATCTTTTTATACATATCGAAAAGAAAAAAACAAAAAAAAAACGAATTTTTAAAAAGAGAAAGAATAAAAAAAGGGGATAGCGCAGCACCATCCCTTGCACAAAATTTGGAGTAATGGATAGAGTTGCTCTAATAGAGAAATGTTTAGAGTTCTGTTGGAGTAAAACAATGCTTTATTAATAAAGTTTTAGAATACCGTTGGAGATGACCCAAAATGCCATAGATTTAAGATAACTATTCCCTATGTCTTTAATAAGAGGCATATTTTTTTTTTAGTGTTTTAAGAATAAATCACATTACTTAAAATGGAAATTTTAAGTCATATTACCTAAAAATGAGAACTTTAAGATATTCTTTTATCCCATGAGACTAGGGATGGCCAAACCTGACACGTCCCAAGTCCCGGGATTCCCTAATAGAACCTCGAACCTGGTGCGCGTAACTAACAAGAGACAAGAAACTAACGGAAAACAGGAATAATACCTGTTAACAACAAAACTGACATGATATATATACTCAAGAGTAGGGAGCTAAGATGGCTCACACCAGTTCTAGACCAAGAAAATTAAAAACCAAAATGGTTACATACAGCGGAAGACATGCCTAGCAAATAAGCTGGCATCAAGAACTGTCTAGGGACAACAAATACTACCCCAATACAAGCCCAGAGTTTAATTAACTCATACAAGTTCGTCCTTACCAAAATATAAAAGGACACTACTTCGAACAACAATATCCTGCTGAGTAAGTTCCCAGCTAAGTCGAGCCTCACTGCGTACCATCCCCTGCTTTCCTGGGGGGGGGGGAAACAATTAAACAAATAAAGGGTGAGATAAATCTCAGTAAGCTATTAACATGCAACTATATGTCATGTTATCATGCAATACAAGTAGATACTCAAGTAATCATATATCAAGTATCATCAAGTAACAAGTATAGGAGAGGCTAAGCCAACTCAACAAGTAATCATGCTCAAGATATGATCAGGTAACAAGTAGTCAAGTAGTGCGAGAGGCTAAACCACCTCACAAGATGCACATAGGCCTATCACGCATTGTACCTGAATCCTTCCTTATTCCTCCCAATAATACCATTTGTTGTCGATGCTTTTCTAGCTGAGGACAACCAAGAACAGGAACAAGAGACTGCTGTGCAGTATATAAGAAGACCTGGTAACCAGTGTCATCCACAATAACAAGATCCACGTGGTGTTCGGGACGGGAGAACAATATATAAGGAGACCTGGTATTCAGTGTCATCCACAATAACAAGATCCACATGGTGTTCGGGACGGGAGTTAGCATTCACTTAGGTCAGGCTTATTGCTCCAACCAAGGAAGCTATGCCCTTACTATGGCCAGTAGTAAGGGGTCGGGCGGAAATACATAGGGACCCGATTGTCACTTAAACCCCAGCTCTCGCGACAAGCGTGAACCTATATATTTTCGAACAAGCAATGAGAACCAGCTGGACTCACACAAGAAGGTACAAGTAGATATTTACTTGAACTACGGAAACAGAACTCAGTCCCTTATTAGTGGACTACTCTTTATGCACCATGTAATCATGTATCATGTGCTTACGAGAATATGCACCATGTAATTATGTATCATGTGCTCACGAGAATATGCACCATGTAATTATGTATCATGTGCTCACAAGAATATAAGTATCCATACGCAATTATTGCGAATACAACCAAGATAACACTGGCACATAAGGTGTCCATGTAACACGATCAATCCAAGTAAGAGTCCATTTATAACAGACTTCAGTCAAGTAGTAGGGTATATCACTCTGTCACATGCCAAGTTTGCACGTACATATTCATATCACGTTTAACACATTAAAGTGTCTATCACGATACCCTTACTATCAAGTAGAGCCCAACACCTTAGACTCTAAACACGTAGTAGAATAGGTCACCTTGTACCTAGACACAATCATACTTCAGGTATATGTATCGTTAATAATCGAATACATTTTCTAACACATATTGTGTTCTCTAGTTATTCTTATTAACTTAAATCGTAGTATCCATGATTATATGAATTATCTTCATATTACACTAGTCCCTATTTTCTTTAGGAACCATTTCAAGACAAGATATCTTCTTCATTCTTTATATACTTCATTGAGTATATACACGATTAAAAACTAAATCAATTACACTTTAGTGCTTATTTATAGCACTTCCAATATACACGTATCAAGTTCAAGTATGCAGAAGAGTTAATCATTCTCTATCTAGTTCCATAACCCAATTCTTTGGTTATTCATACAATGTACCAATCAATCAAGAAGCCACATTCTATCAAGTAAATATATGCAAGATTTGCATATACACATCAAGACTCTTTCAAGTTTGTTGCCATACACCTATATTGGTGTCAAGGCACGTACAAGATTTTATAATCTTATATTCAAGTCTTAATCCAATTATTTGGATGTTCAAGGCATGTACGAGATTTTATTGTCTTATACTTCAAGTTACTGTCTTATCTTAAGACATTCAAGACATTCAGGACATTCAATACATATACAAGATCTTATCATCTTATATCCAAGTTCTCAATCCATTTCTTAGGACATTCAAGCTCTAGACATTAGTTGGTGTCCCTAAGGTACACAAACATTGACTTCAAGACACATAAAAGAGTTATTACTCTTATATTCAAGTCATCATTTAATTATGATTCAAGTCCACATTTTATTTGTTCACAAAGGGACTATTTTCAGTACTAGAGTGTTCTACAACACTCATCTAGGTCATCTAGGGTAGTACCCTAAACCTAGACCAAGAATAATTCGAGTTCAATTTAAGTAAATGAGCTAGACAACTCATACTTACGAGTTCTTAATCCCCTACATAGGATATTCAATCTCAAGTCATTGTTTTAATGCCCCTAAGGTACACAAACATTGGCTTCAAGACAAGCATAACACATAAGTGCTTGTTCATAGCACTTTCAAGACATATAAAAGAGTTGTTACTCTTATACTTAAGTTCTCATTTGAGTTCTATAAGTGTCCATGTACAAGACTAAGTTCTCATTTTAATTCAATGAGTATACACGTTTAAAACCAAGTTCTGATGCCCCTAATGTGTCACAACACTTGCTAGGACATCTTGTACTAAGGTTATATACCTTAACTAGAGTTATTTCCAACTTATACAATCATTAACAAGTTTTACAATTTTTCAGGACATATGGGCGGCCGCACAAAATGGTGTGGGCGGTCGCCCAAAATCAGGCTTTCCAAGAACAAAATACTTCAGATAGATGGGCGGTCGCCCAGCCCAAAATGGGCGGTCGCCCAAGGCCCAAAAATGCCAAAATCCGAATTCTTTCCCGGGTTAAATAATTTTCCGTCCCAAGCGTAGGAGTATAATTTTTATCAATATATTATCAAACCCAGGAGTACAATAACAAGCTTAAATCACTCATTTCAATTATACTTTCTTATTTCAACAGAGACTTTTATACTTATAAATTCTCCGTCCCACACGTAGGAGTAATATTTAACTAACACTCCTAACATTCTCAGGAGTATACTAACAAGTTTAGCACTCCTATTTCAAGCCCAATTCATTTCTTTTACCGTCCCATAAATAATAGGACAATTTCCTTTTATTCCTATTTAATATTTCACCGTCCCCAAAAGTATAAGTACAATTTTATTTTATACTACTATATCCATTTATGGATACTTCCATTCATTTCCCCGTACCACAAATAATGGTACAATTTTTCTAATAATATTTAAATCAAGTTACTATTTTACCGTCTCACGAGTAGGAGTATAATTTTTCAATACTTTTCAATTCATTTCCAGGTGCAAGGCTTCAAATACTTTTTCATACGAATACTCCCTTCGTCCCAAATTAACAAGTATCACAAAAATTGCCCAAAACACAATTTTAACAAGAACAAGTAGCGGGAATAACATATATACATGTTATTACAAGTAAGGGGAAGCTAATAGCTTACCTAGTCAAAAATCAAGTTGACCCAAATAAATTTCTGATCGGTCTGGAACGCTCTATTCAACGCCACGACTATTTATCCGGGATTAGAATCACGAACAGAGGAATAATTAATCGCGAGGAGTCGAGAATAGGGTAAACCCTAACTTTTCTTTTGGAACAGAAGGAGAGAACGAGAAGAAAACTCAAGATTTGCTTTCTCTGAAGAGAAAGCAACAAGATATACTTGCCACTTTCAAAGAATTGCAACTAGGCCCCTCAAGTTCTAACTTTGACAAAAAGGCCCCTAAACTTTCAACTTTGACATTTAACCACCTTAATTTTCTAAAGTAATTAAATAATTAACTCAAATAAAATAGCATATAAATATGCTAGTCAAGAATTTAACAAGCAAGTCAAAAATTTAACAAATAAGTCAAATATTTAACGAGATTAAGGATGGGCGTTACAAAACCGGACCGGAACCGGAAAACCGGACCGGAACCGGACCGGAAAAGCCCGGAACCGGAGCAAACCGGGGAGTAAACCGGAACCGGAGTAACCGGAACCGTGGTTAGCGCGGGCCGGTTCAGGGTCACATATATGGCGAACCGGAACCGGATCGGCATTTCCATTAAAAAAATTAAAAATCCCTTATTTTTCAATAAATTTTAACATGTTTATTCATTAGTGTATTATAAAATAAAAATCTCTTGTCTTTTAATAAATTTTAACATGTTTATTCATTATTGTATGATAAAAAAATAAATAAAAAAAGCTAGCGTGGACTGAACCGGAACCGGATTGTGATGACCGGAATCGGAACCGGTGTAAGCGCGGGCCGGTTCAGGGTCACATATATGCCGAACCGGAACCGGGCCCGGAACCGGTTTTGGTCATCCCTACATGAGACTCACCTTACATTTCATAACCACACCTACTCCGCTACTATTATCTTCCTATATACTCCCTCCGTCCCACCTTACTTGACACCCAATAGGTGGGCACAATAACTAAGAAAAAAAAATAAATTAAGGAAAATGTGTGGTAGAAAATAAAGAGAGAGAGAGATAGAGAATGAGTGGGGGTAAATAGTAGTGTTGGTTGAATAAATTGAGTGATGGAAAATAAAGAGAGAGAATGAGTGGTGGGGTAGAGTGAATATAAAATTATAAAAAGTAGACTCTTTTGGGAAGTGTCAAGTGAGCTGGGACAGACCAAAATGAAAATAAGTGTCAAGTGAGTTGGTTAAAAAAATGAATTCAAATGTGGATAATATTAGGCTCTTGTGTATTAGGCGTTTCAGGATTTGGATTTGGGACACTAGCATTGGGGACAATAGGCTCTTGAATTTGAGGCTCTTGAGCATTAGGCACTTCAGAATTTGGATTTTGAGCATTATGGTCGAGGACGTTAGACTCTTGAACTTGAGGCTCTCCATTACTTTGCGAATGTTTCAGTTTCTTGAAATAGTTTTCGAGCACTGTTAGAAAATGAGTAAAAAACAAATTAACAATGTCACCGGCCATACACAAACAAATCAACAAGGCCACAGACCATGAAACCACAACAATAAAGCCACTAAACCACAACAACAAGGCCACTGGCCATAAACAACCACACAAGTAAAGACACTGGCCATAAATAAACACGCCAACAAGGCAACAACTACAAGGCCACTGGCCATAAAACCACAACAACAAGGCCACTGGTCATAAACAACCACACAAACAAAGACACCGGCCATAAATAAACACGTCAACAAGGGAACAACTACAAGGCCACTGGCCATACACAAACACATAATAAGATTATAGTTCAGTTTCTAACCTCCGGGACGGGGAGCCTCATTCGCTTTAGAGTCCGAAGTAGCCGACCCACATGATCTTTTCAAACTTCGAGGAGGACCCATTTTTCTGTAGAAAATAAGCTAGAGTTAAAATCCCAACTAAATTTAAAGAAAAAAGATTAATAGTCTGTCAGTACTCTTAAGATTCAAAGTACCAATTTTTTTAAGAAAGAATGCAGACAAAACAATCGAAAAATAAATCCCAAATTCGTTTTGATATCCTCTGTTAAACCAATTCTCAAAAAGACAAAAATTCCAGTCTAAGATCCTTCCTCACATAGCTATAATTATAATGGGTTCTCCGTTCTCAAATTCGTTTTGCTATCCGATTGTGCTTCAAAAAAAAAAAAAAAAAACATAATCCGATTGAAGGAAAGGGCGAAACTTGATTTTTGGGAAATTTAGGGATTTGAGATTAGGGACGGAAGAGTAAAAAGGGCGACAAAGGGGAGAAAGATTACCTGCGCGACCGGCGTCTATGGCTGCAAGTTCGACCGATTTCTTCTCTTCGGCGACGGCGTCTCTCTTCAGTTCTTCGCAATCGCTCGTCGACTAATAAACCCGCTTACGGCAAACAAAAGTAATAAGTTTGGGTAAGTTGTGTAAAAGTCGAGTATATATATGTAGGGGTTTGAGGGGGGTCAATTGAATTTTTTTAGGGGAGTTAAAGTTATGATTTGAAAATTTTTAAAGGGTCAAAATATGTATAAACGGGAAAGTCAGGGGGTCAATTAACCTCCCTCTCACATACGTGCGTCCGCCCCTGACTCTCCTTAATTCTTTTGCATAGCCAATTTTATGCCCGGGCGGAGAGAGCATATGAATGTATTCATAAAGGCCACAACTTCAGAGATCTCACTCACAATCTTACACTCACCATCGTCTTCCCGCCTATACTTTTGAATATATAACTAAAGGCCATTATTATGGGATGGGTGGTGTATTAATAATTTAAAAGGGTTAAAATTGTAGTTGCATGAGAGATAATTTTTAAAAGTAAGTTTAATTTTTCTTTTATAAAAAAATTAAAATTTATTTTGCTAAAATTTGGTGAAAATTACAATTAAAATGACATGTAAGTTGAAAATAAAAAATACCACATCAAAATCGCACAAAATTTATTTTTGCACTCAATTAGAAATGTGTAATTTACTATCAGAATCAGCAAAGGGAACAATTTCTTTGCAACAAATAAAGTACTTAAATTTCAACATTTGTTTCTCCTACCCTCTTTTCGGAAAATCTAATACGTGCAATAATTAAAAGAGAAAACAAACTTATTACTAAAATAAAATCTAAGACATACTAATTCTGGAACAAATTTCTTACACATTTTCTATCTTTTATACACTCAAAAAATCTACTTTTTTTTTCGAAAGGTCAAAAAACCTACTTTTAAAATATATTTTTTCTAATTCTTTAAATAAAATGAGAAATTTATTATAAAATGGACATAGTAGTTCACAATTTTCATCATTCATACAAATAGAATATCAAAACGCAAGCCAAAGTTTAAGATTTTAAGGCCAGTAAATTGCATGTCACGACAAAATCAAATAAAAAACCAAAAACTCTTTTAAAGGAATGGTAAGAAAAATTGAAAAGTCAAAAATAACACCAACAATCTAAACTAAATTTAAAACTACGAAAGGAATATAAAAACCAAAATCCATATTGTTTTGGCAAAAAACAATCAAAAGTAAAATAATTCAAAAAGAGAGTTCTTTTGAATTAATGGAAAGGAGGGTACAATGGAATATAATTGATGAATCATGAAAAAGAAAGGTAATTGCACGTGAATGTATACGAGGAAAGCCCTTGAGAAAACTATCTCGCCGGCATAAAACCTCGGGAGGTGTTTATGAGCACCTACCACCCCGGAACGGTTGGATTAGTGATTTTTGTAGTTACAAATGGTGTAGCTATGGCGGATTACAATGAGCACTGTGTGTCTAACTCCTGCCTCATAGCTTGGTATTTATAGCAAGGAAAATACAGTAAAAAGATAATAAAAACTATCCTAACAAACTGCCCTATAATCGTGGATTCTATCTTTTCTGTTCAACAAACTGATATGACCAGGTCTTTGTGCGTTGGAGGAAGTCTTTGAGAGTGTATTTAACACGTTTTTATTGCTGGAGAATCATCTGTAAAAATATATTAGTAACACAACAATAATAAATAAATAACTTACAGCTTTACAGCAGTAAGGACATCACTATCTTGAAGATGTCGACGTCCGAGATTTCACCCACAACAATTGCCCCCAAACTTATCCTTTGCGGAATACAAAAAGGGTAAGTTTTCTAAAACTCAAAGTGCATATGGTTTTTGACTGGACAACTGCTTAGTAGGAGCGCTTCCATCTTTGCACGTTTTCTTCTTCAAAAAGTTCCAGAAAATCTTTCAGGAAAACCAGGAAAAAGCAACTATCTCGCGAGGTGTCGTCTACCATCAAGATGTCTACGAGTATGTTTCTCCTTAAGATGACCTGCACTTCAAACTTTAAACATAGATGTTGTATCTTATGGAGATGTAGAAATCTCTATACTTAGTTGACATGTACGTGCCCATTCCCCACCTTAACCACATTGACATCGTGCGCTCCAGGCGAAGGTGTATCAACCTTAACATCGGTAGAAAGAAAGATTTTTTTTAAACCTTAGAAGGGATTGAGTACCTTACACGTGAGGTGAGATGGCCAGTCTCAAACGTTTGTCTTCATATAGTCTCGAATGTTAAAATCTTGCAAAACGACGACATGTTAGAAATACGTGACATCTTGACTGATGTCACTTTTATTAATGAGATAAAATAAACTTGCAGAAATAACATTATTTAATAAAGATGGAAATAAAATGAAATTTAATTAAAGGGAAATTCATACATGTATTATTACCTGAGAGAGGATGTCGATCACATAAAGTATTGTTTAAGATGCACAGCATTCCAACTTCTTGGGACTATTTGACCATCTAGGGTAGATAATCTGTATGCCCCCTTTACTACCTCAGTATCTATCAAATATAGGCTTTCACACTTAGGTGGTAGTTTACCCGCGTTGACTTCTCTTATGTTTTGAAAAACTTTTCGAAGCACCAAGTTACCAACTTGAAATTTTCTCAGCCTGACATTCTTGTTATAGGACTTAGCAATCCTTTGTTGATATGATGCCATCCTAATTTTTGCCAAATCCTTTAACTCATCAATGGTGTCCAAAACATAGGTCAAGTTGGCATCGTTTTGGCCAGATGTCAACAACTCATATCTGGCTATAGGGACGACAACTTCTCCGGGGATGACGGCTTCTGCTCCGAACACTAAGGAATAATGTGTTAGTCCTATAGCATTCTTGGGTGTGGTTCTATCTTCCCATAAAAAAAATGGTAGTTCTTTGGCCCATCGTCCCTTCTTCATATCTAGCATATTTTTTAAGTTATTGATAATGATTTTATTACTTGATTCTGCTTGTCCATTGGCTTGAGGATGTACGGGCGAGGATGTCACCATCTTGACTCCCCAGCTGGTCAGGAAGTCCGTCGTCTTCTTGCTGATGAATTGGGAACCGTTGTCGCAGATTATTTCTAAAGGAATACCAAACCTGCTGAAGATGTTCTTTTTGATGAAGGAGATGACTTATTTGTCTCGAACTTGGACGTATGCTCCTGCTTTTATCCACTTGGAAAAGTAGTCTGTCATTGCAAGCATGAATACCTTCCCACCTGGTGCTTTAGGTAATTTACCCACAATATCCATTCCCATGTCATAAACGGCCAGGGGGAAAGAATGAGATGAAGCAATTCTGCTAGTTGGTGCAGGATGTCACCATGCTTCTGATATGTATCATATTTCTTAGAATATTCAGTGGTGTCTTGATGCATTGTAGGCCAAAAGTAACCCATCCTTAGAGCTTTGGTATACAATCTTCTGCCCCCAGGATGATTTCCACATATTCCTTCATGCAGCTCCCTGAATGCTCTAGCATTCTTCTCATCAGTTGGGATGGTTCCATCTTGAAGATATTTGATGATGGGAGTGGTCCATGAAGTTTCTGTCTAACTATCTTGATCCTCTTGGATGTTGTCATCTATACTGAAGAGCTCTAATTTTTCCAGAGCAGGAATGTTGACATGAATGATTGGTATATTGGTTTTGAGAGGCGCTTTTGAAGGCTGATCCCAAGTTAGCGAGGGCATATGCTTGAGAATTTTCTTCTCTAGGTACCTGTTCTAAGGAAAATCTTTGGAATTTTCTTGCTAAGATTTTCACGATCCCTGAATTGCCTTGACATTGAGGTCTATGGAAACAATTTCTGCTTTATTGTTGGTGACTTTAAAATCACAGCTTATGGCCTGGGGTATGATGTCCCCTTGTGGTGACTTTAGGACAATACCCAGACCTGTTCCTCTCATGTTGGATGCGTCATCTGTAAATAGTGTCCACTTGAGGATGTCGGCACCCTGAAGCTGTTGAACCTCAAGTTCTACCTCGGGCTGCCTACTTGGATTGAAGTCTGCCATAAAGTTTGCAAGTGCCTGTGATTTTATTGCTGTTCTTGGCTCATATCTAATATCATACGTGCTCAGCTGGACGGACCACTTTGCCATCTTTCCAGACATTTCTGGCTTTCTCATAACATTCTTAATTGGATAATTAGTACGAATATAGATAACATGAGTCTCAAAATAATGCCTTAACTTAATTGATGCAGTAATCAAAACTAAAATTAATTTTTCTAGATGGGAGTACCTGGTTTCCACATCTAAAAAAGGTTTACTTACATAGTATATTGGGTGTTGGTTACCATCTTGCTCTCGTACAAGGACTGCACTAACAGCTGCTTCTGAGACGGCCAAATATGCACATAGGGGTTTGCCTTCTTGTGGTCTGGCCAGTAATGGAGATGTTGACAGGCACTGTTTCAATTCCTGAAATGCTTTTTCATGTAGTTCTGTCTAATCAAATCTGCTATTCTTCTTCAAGATATCATAGAATGGCTTGCATCTTTCTGAGGATTTTGAAATAAATCTGTTGAGGGCTGCTATCTTTCCTGTCAATCTTTGAACATCTTTAACAGTCCGAGGTGATGTCAGGTTGATGATCGCTCTTATCTGTTCTGGACTTTCTTCTATCCCTCTTTATGTCACCATATAGCCTAAGAATTTTCCAGACTTCATACCGAAGTTGCACTTTATTGGATTCAGCTTCATGTTGAACGCATCCAGGATGTCAAATGCTTGAGTAAGATCTCGGACATGATCCTCGGCTTTCTTTGACTTTACTACCATATCGTCAATGTAGACCTCCCTGGTGTCCCCAATCTGATCCTTGAACATTATGTTGATGAGCCTTTGGTATGTTGCACCTGCATTTCTTAGTCTAAAAGGCATAGCAATATAACAATATATACCTGTGGGGGTTATGAAGGCTGTGTCTTCTTCTTCGAAAGTGATGACGTCTTGAGAAATTAACTGAGATGTTATTTCTGGTCTTCCAGGCTTTTCATCTTTAGACTCCTTAGCATACCTTTTATCTGCAGAATAGGAAGTACCACAAATGTTAGATCCACCATTGATTACCTTAGTAGTTACAGGAGGATATGGTGGTCATGTTATAATCCTCTCCTTATTCTCCGTCTTGTTTCTCCTATGATTGAGTAATTCTTTAAGGTGTCCTTTTAACAGCAGATAGTTGATTTGTTTGCGTAAGGCGATGAAATCCTTAGTGAGATGTCCAAAATCTTCATGGTAGGCACACCATCTGGATTTGTCCTTCCAGCCTGAAGACTTTTCATTCTTATTTGGCCATCTCGCTTTGTCACCTAGGTTCTTCATTGCACAAAGGATACCTGAAACGTCAACAGAAAAACAATAGTCAGAAATCTTAGGACATTGAATATCATTTTTTACAGAATTGATCTTAATATGATTATTTCTGGGATAGGGTCTTGATCTGTTATGCTTGTGATGAGATGTCTCTATCTTTCTATGAGGATTTTCATATGTTGACGCCTTGACAGTGAGTTTAGATTGCTGCATCTCATCTTCTTCTAGCCTGATGAATCTTAATGCCCTGCTTCGGATCTCTTCCATTTTCTTGCAAGGATTCATCACCAACTCCCTATAGTACGGTGAATCTTTTTTCATTCCCATCTTGAATGCCTCTATTGCTGTTGACATATCTACGTTGGGACTTCTAGGGCCTCTTTGTTGAACCTGTTTACATAGTTTTTTAGAGTCTCTGTGGGTTGTTGAACAATGCGGTAAAGATCTCTAGTGAGCTTCTCAAACTGTCGGCTACAAGAGAACTGGTTGTTGAACATGTTGATGAGTTGAGCAAACGTTCCGATTGAACTAGGTGGTTGATGAATCAACCATTTCAAAGCCGGTCCTACCAACGTCGAACCAAAACCTTTGCATAAACAGGCTTCCCTGAACTGAAGAGGTATGCGGACAACTTCCATCTTCTCATGATAGTGTGCGAAATGCTCTTCAGGATCTGTGCTTCCATCATAGAACTTCATGGACGGAATGTTGAATCCTTTCGGGATGTCAACGTGTGCAATTGCTGGCGCATATCGAGATTGACTATAGCATGTTGGAGAGACCTGCTGGATAGGGGGAGTCACACCAGGTACGTTTATGACCATATCCCTTAATTCCTGAAGCTGACTTGCTATGTAGTTTCCTACAAAAGGGTTAGTACCACGAGCAGTATTATCAAATAAATAACTTGAATTAATGTTACCAAAGGGGTTGGTGACATCTGCTGTAAATGTCACGATGGTACTACTGGTGAAGGTAGGCTCTGCAGATGTTCCTGAAATGTTATGAGTGCAAGGTGGGACATAGGTGTTTCTTTCCATAGGTAACTCAAAGATACAAGAAGCAAAAGGTGTCGACATGATTGAAGATGTCGTCATCGTTGGAGATATCGTCGTCGTTTGAGATGTCGACATCATTGGAGATGTCGAAGCCATTGGAATGAATTCATTGAAGACCTGTGAATTGCCCCCAAGATCGAAATTGAGAACTTTTGGGCGAATTGGGGAGACAACTTCCATCTTGTCCGTCAATAACTTCTGTTCCTTCTGCATCTTCACCAAGGCATCAGACATCAGAGAGGTGCTGTTTTGTTGTTTGTCAAGATGATTCTTCATATGGATGAGCATGTTAATGATGTCAACCTCAGGAGTCAGAGACGACTGCTTCTTGCCAGTCCTAGTAGGCGGTGGCGGCAGTAAGCAACCAGTATTGCTACCTGTCTTCTTGATGTAATTATTGCCCCCAGTCGATGTACTCAAGACGCCAGTGGTAGCATGGGTTTCGACGGTGCCTGAGATCATGGGTTGAGTAGACATGATGAATTGGGAGAAATTCAAACAATTAAAAAACCAAAGGCCCCTCGGTGGGCGCCAACCTGTTTTGGCAAAAAACAATCAAAAGTAAAATAATTCAAAAAAAGAGTTCTTTCGAATTAATGGAGAGGAGGGTACAATGTAATATAATTGATGAATCAGGAAAAAGAAAGGTAATTGCACGTGAATGTATACAAGGAAAGCCCTTGAGAAAACTATCTCGCCGGCATAAAACCTCGGGAGGTGTTTATGAGCACCTACCACCCCTGAATGGTTGGATTAGTGAGTTTTGTGGTTACAAATGGTGTAGCTATGGCGGATTACAATGAGCACTGTGTGTCTAACTCCTGCCTCATAGCTTGGTATTTATAGCAAGGAAAATACAGTAAAAAGATAATAAAAACTATGCTAACAAACTGCCCTATAATCGTGGATTCTATCTTTTCTGTTCAACAAACTGATATGACCAGGTCTTTGTGCGTTGGAGGAAGTCTTTAAGAGTGTATTTAACACGTTTTTATTGCTGGAGAATCATCTGTATAAAGATATTAGTAACACAACAAATAATAAATAAATAACTTACAACGTTAAAGCAGTAAGGACGACACTATCTTGAAGATGTCGACGTCCGAGATTTCACCCACAACACATATCAACACAAAAAACTAAGACCTACACCTAAAGATAGGGTTGTTCACGGTCCGGTCCGGTTTTTGTTAAAATTTTATGAAACCAGGACCGAACCAATTATGCGGTTCTGTAGGAATTTAGAACCAGAACCAGACCAATACATGTCAGAACCGATGTTGTTGGTTCGGTTTTATGGTTCTATCCGTATACAATTTTTTTCCAACAAAACAATGCATCCAGACAGTGAAAACTAAAACAATTAAACACAATGGTTTCAGACTCTCAAGTTCTCAACAATTTAAAGTCAATACACTTATTATGCTTAAACCATAGACATAGACTAAGGTGATTTCAAAAAGAAAAAACCATAAACTATATAAAAAAATACTAGCTTTCAGTGCTTGCTCAGTAGTAGCAGTAGCTAGCAACAATTCGCTTTTTTAATGAGTCAAGAATCAGGACAAGTAGACCCAATTTCACAATTTTACTTAAAAAAAAAAGCTGCATATACATTTATCTATCCAACACCAAAGAGGCACCAAAAAGAACAAGTGTACGTGTACCCAAAGTTTATGTTTGTTGACGACATGAAGCTTTATGCTGGTCTTAATTTCCAGGCCAATAAACCTATATTTGAAGCCATGCAGGCGGTAGAGGCTAATGTTATTAGGTATTTTTACTAATAAGTCCTTGGGAAAGGTGGTATTTATCAATAAAAACACAATATTTCATATTCTATCTTAGGGTTCTTGGGTTGAAATCAATTTTAACAATAAATCCCTCACCCTTTTTAAATGGCAAAAATACCTCAAGCCCAAATAAAATCCTATTACAACTTTAACTATCGACCATCTTTGACTTCCTTCTAGACCAAGACCTCTTAGTTTTAAATTGTGGACTTTACCACTATGCCAACCTCACTCTTGTACTTTCTTATGAAGTGTTTTAAATTTAACACAAAAAAAATCACATTTCTCATTTTTTTTTAATATTTTTTTTGGTAGAAGCATTCTTCATAATTAAACATTTACTCGATAATAAAAAAAGTTAATTTAACATTTGTCTAGAGTGCATATGAGAGTTTTTTTTTTTTTTTTTTTTTTTTTTTTAAACTTTAAACAACTACGGGATTGAGTTATTAATTGTTTCACATATGATGTCAATTTACATTTATTAACTAATTATTTAGCTTCAAACAACGGAATACATTTATTTAATAATTGTTTAAAGAGCATTTGACAATTCACAACTGTGAAAATGAGTATCAATTGTGAAAAATTGATAACTGAGAAATGAATGTACTAGTTCTTGTGCTCAAATTCATATGTGAATAACTGAGAAATGAATGTTCCGTTTATTATATTAATAGCTGAGAAATTCATCGTTGTAATTAAATAACCGATAAATTGAGTCATCAATTGTGAAAAATGAGAAATGATTTTATCAGTTTTTATTCAATTATGAACAACTGTTAAATGAATGTCTCAGTTATTATATTCAAATTCATGTGTGAACAACTGTGAAATGCATATCTCAGTTATCATTATGATTGTGAAAAATTGAGAAACGAATTTATCATTTTTTATAAAAGAAAAATTTTAAAAAATACACAAGTGTGAAATCACACAACTGAGAAATCAGTTGAAAAATGATTTTACAAGTGAAAAATAAAAAAATCATTTTTTAAAGTTGTGAAATTAATTGAGAAATGAAAAATGATTTTTCTCAAATTTTTACAAGTAAAAAATGAAATTTTTATTTCTGAAATTTAAATTACGTGTTGAGTATACTTTTTTGATTCGTCTTGATGGCACGATTAAAACAGTGGTTTCAAATTTTTTTTTTCGATTTCTAGATTTTAAAATGTAGCATTTTAAAATTTTGAGGGGAAAAAAGAAGAGAGAGGGAGAGAGAGAGAGAGAGAGAGAGAGAGAGAGAGAGATAGGGAGATGAGAGAGGCGTTGGGGTTGGGTTAATGCCCTGGTGCTGCTGCCAGGGGGACCCGGAACCGCTCCACCGAGTTAGCTCCACCTCTCCACCCAACGGCTCCGATCAAGGCCACATACACACACAAATCAGGGGGGCGGCCAAGATGATTTCAATTTTTTGTGGGTCCCACTGAGCTCGGCATCATCTCAACCGATGGGTGTAGGTAAAATGATGTGGCTCCAATCTCCACCATTGGGTGGAGCTAACTCTTGGGTGGAGCGGTTCCAAATTCCTGGCAGGGGTGTGTGTGTGGGAGGGGGTGTGTGTGGGAGGGGTAGTCTGGTCCAGAGAAATTGCAAGGGATTTATTGGCGAATTTCCATAATATCTGTCCTTATTAGTTATTTTTATTTACCTGAGAGACTTATTGGTCAAAGCCTCATGTTATTATTGTAATGTATATAAATATAAATATATATATATACATATAAATATAAATATATATATATACACATACATATATATAGATTGGTCCGGTCCGGTCCAAAACCACATAAATATTTATCAAAACCAGAACCGAACCAATAAACCGGTTCTATTAGAATTTGGAACCAGAACCAGACCAATACTAATGGTTTGGTCCGGTTTTTATTGGTTCGGTCTGGTTCTATTGGTTCGGTCCGGTTCTGTGTTTTTTCTGCACCGCCCTACCTAAAGACCCCCACCAAAAAAAAAAAAAAAAAGTCATAATCAGATTAGTAGAATGCTTTCATAAAAATAGAATAGGGGTTGGGTGTCAATGAACATAATAAAATAATAGTAATAGTAGAATATAAAACAATAACATAACTGATTTCGAATTCCCCTATTTTTTTTTTTAATTACGTGAAGAGTGGGCAGTTACTACTAAGGCCAAAATATGTTTAGCCCCCAAAGTATCCACCCATTCCTACTTTGCCACCCAAACTCAATTTTGTCTCAAAGTGACCCTCTAATTTGCCATTTATCCCAGTTTGACCTATGACCCCCTATGACCCCTAACGATGTTAGAAAGTTAACGACAAATGGTCATGTGCATGTCATGTGAGGGGTATTTTGGCCATGTGACTAACATTTGTTAAATACTTAACTGATCTAAACTTGAAACATTAAGTCATCTAAAACTCCCCCACCATCTACCCCACCTCCATCACTTTTTCCACCATTACGCCACCATCATAACGCAGCCACCACCACTACCATCATCATCACAGCCAAATTATCAAATCTGAAACCCAAAAAACAAAATTCCAAATTACCCATAACCCTACTATTGACGTAATCATAGAGAATTTGAAAAAAAAAAAAAAAAAAACAGAGGGAGGGAGAGGGGCGACCTTCGATTTTGAAGGAATCCAGATTCACCATTTTCGTCTGTGTGGGTGAAGGTGACAGGGAAGGGTAAAGTTCGATCTAGTCTTCCCTGCCAACACCATTTTCAAAAATTTCCATTCGGCAACGTAAGAAAGTGGGGGTCGACGGAGGGATTCGATTGACTGGAAAAGTGGGGGTGGGGACAAGGGGCCAACTCTGTTGTTGGCGGTTGAGGAGAGGAGAGGAGAGGAATGAATGAAACTAGGGTTTAAAGAGAGAAAGCTCGATCTGGGGATTTAATGGCGATTTGGTGAGTAACTCGACACCATTTTTGTTTTGGGCGGAGAGAACTTGAAATTCAATGATTTCTGGTAGCCTGGAAATTTGAGATTATCGCCTTATGGCGTCAGAGAAGAAGAAAATGGGAGGGGGCTGATGTATGGTGAGGGAGAAGGAGGAGCATTGTTAGCCAGTTAGGGGTTGGAGATGATAAGAATTTTACATTATTGCCTGGATTGAGATTAATTGAAGTGAAAAGATCGAAATTGATGTTCGAATTTGTTTATGGCGGTGAATAGTGGTGGTTGTTTGGTGGTGATGGTGGCGGCGGGATGGCGGCTTGGTTACAGTGTGTTCATCCACCTTTGTTCGAATTTGTTTGAAATTGGAAAAATTGAAATTGGAATTTGGTTGTGGTGGTTATCATTTTTTGTATAAATAGTGGTGGTGGTGGAGAAATGGTGATGGTGGCGGCAGGATATGGGCTGTAATGGTGGCCGGATTTGGGTGGTGGTGGTTGTTGACTGATGAGGAAGGTGGGGTTAGGTGGAGAATTAATTGTCACCCTCAATATAGATGGACCTTTATACCTTTCTATTTTCAAGAAAAATGATAAAAATACCCCTCACATGACATGCACATGACCATTTCTCATTAACTTTCTAACGTCGTTAGGGGTCATAGGTCAAACTGGGATAAATGACAAATTAGAGGGTCACTTTGGGACAAAATTGGGTTTGGGTGGCAAAGTGGGAATTGGTGGATACTTTGGGGGGCTAAACATATTTTGGCCTACTACTAACCTTTTATTTCACCGGCTTGATTCTAGTAATTACATCCGAGTGTGTTTTTGGAGGAAACTAGTTCCTCCATAAGTTATAAAAAGTCATGTTTTTAACCCTTAAACCCCAAACCTAAAATCCTAAGACAAAAACTTGTATGAGACGGTCTCACACGTTAGACGGATCTCCTTGAGAGATTAAATGGTTTGCCCCCCTATGGGTGGGGCGGGGCAAGCCCATTTCCTCTCTTGTCAAGACCCGTCTCATGTGTGAGACCGTCTCACACAAGACTTCCTCGAATCCTAAATGCTATAAAAAAAAAGACTTTTTATAACTTATGGACAAACTAGTTTCACCCAAAATTTTCTCATTACATCCCACGATTGTCTCCAACACCTTAATTCTAGCAACATTCCCACTCTTCACATAAAAAAAATACTATTTTTCCTAAAATAAATCACCCACTCCATCCGTCCCAGTTTAAAGTTCGACAAAAATTAAGGAAATGAGTCAACCAAAAGTAGAGAGTTAATGATATAAATGTCTAAAACACTGTTCATGAAGCAAGTGGGTGAAAGTAAGTTAGGTAAGTAATTGTTTTTTTTTTGTAATTAAATGAACTTTTTGAGTGCAAAATTCTCTAAAGCACTATTCATTCTTTTCCATTTATGGAATAAAGCAACTAAAAACTTTAAATTAAGACAGACCAAAAAGGTAAGTAAGAATTTTATTAAACTGGGAGAGGGAGTACAACTTTTAAATCTGCCATCCATGGTTACATGATACCATCCTTATTCAGGATTCTTATTTCCCAATTAAAATTGACCACAAATTGAAACTACCAAACGCCTACAAAATACGTACAAAGTAAAAAAAATACGAAACTTCTCCCTTTTCAGTTTTTATCACTTATTTTTACTATCAACACCATCTAGTGTCTCTCTCTACATCTCCCTCTCTTGAGCTCTTTCTCTTGGTTTCTTTACACCAGCCAGCCACCACAACCCCAACTTTATACCACCGCACAATCAATCAGTATAATCATCAGTATAACCCTCCACAAAACTACATGTTGGAACAATTTCTATCCCGCTAATGCCATAACTCAATTCTGGAATAAGTTTAAGAGAGAAGATGAAGGCGGAAGCGTTACCTGTACGTTGAATCCATCCTCAAGGTTGCTTAGAGAGAATGATGAAGAATAAATAGGGGATGAAGTACTTCTAAATGATGAGTGCCCTCTCTAGTTCTTATAGTACTTTATGAAGAGAGAATAATGAGAGTATAATGAATTTGTGTGTGTTTTTAAGGCTGATGGAAGGCCCTATTGTTTGGGGTAGATTTTTAACTGTTCATAGCATCTTGAACCAGCATATCCATTCCGTGTCCTGAATCAACATCTTGAGCCTTCAAGTTGTTCACAGAACTGAACAACACTTACAGGTAACCGTATTTTTGCTTGTTTATTTGATAAGCCTCTATCTCCTATTTTTCAGGGACACGAATGACAGATAGGACACGATTCTACAAAGAGCACATGATCAAACTCAAAACAAAAAGACCTAGTCAAAGGATGATTCTCCCTCAACGGAAATAGCCTAACAAACTTCCCGAGAATCATGGCCTTGTTAGCTGGCTTGTTATGATTCCTTTAGTATAAATAGTTCACGCAAATCATGTAATGCACACAACACACTCGGCTATTTACTTTGGAGCAATACTCTTACTTGTTTCATTGTTCTTCACCATTACTAATAAAATTCCATCTTTGAGGTTTTATGCCGGCGAACAAGTTGTTCAAGGGCTTTCCTCGTTAATTATTGTGTCTATTTGTTCTTGATTCCTTTACAATTTCATTCCATAGTACCCAATTTCGTTTTTTGAAGTTAGATTGCAAAATTTGACCAAAACAATTTGGCGCCGTCTGTGGGAAACTTTGGTCTTATAATTGTCAAAGGAATTCGAGATGTCGACTGCATTGTCTTCAACCATGACATCAGTTGGTTTGATGGAAACTGTGGGGACAATTCCAGCCTCATCAGCCGTGATATCTTCAACTCAGAGCATTGGAGGTGTTTCAAGACCGATCCAGATTCAGGATGGATCATCCACTGCCGCAAATCAAGAGATCCCTATTGACATCGCTTCCAACTTAACTTCCATGCTACGTGAAGTGAGGAACCAGATTCAAGTTCAGAATGATACCTCCACAATGCTGATGAATCAAGTTTCCAGGTTGCAGCGTGAGGTGTCTTCTCTTCAAAGTGGTACAGGGGCGGTGCAACAAACCAGATTCCCTAGCATTTTCCAGTCTATTGCTCCAACTGCACCTTCCAATCTGTACTCTCCATATCAACCCAGAAGGCTTACTTTCGGGACTGACATTGCTGGATCATCTGGATTTGGTGGGATCACGCCAACTACCAACCTGACCACCAACAGCACGATAGTCAATCCTGAAACTGTTACTCCAACCTCAGCAACATTTGTGACTCCTACTTCGATGGCGACAGGGAGTCTTAACCCTCAATTTGAATTTGATTATCTTAATAATTGTCAATTTGCTGCTGCTAACAATGATGTAGGTAGCTTGCTTAGCCGTCAAATGCAGGAGTTGAAAGAATTAGTCATGAATGTACCAGGGATGATTATGCCACACAACCAGGCGTCTCCAACATGTTACAATGAATCTCGCTTTGCTCCGGCCATAGCCAACATGGTCATACCGAAGAAGTTCAGTCCACCCCACATGAAGCAATACGATGGGGAAATAGACCCAGCTGAACATGTTGCATTGTATCAGGAGAAGATGGATGTGGTCCACATTCCACCTCAGTTCATGGAAGCATGCTTTTGCATGGGTTTTGGTTCAACTCTTACAGGAGCAGCTTTGAGATGGCTTATTAGCCAACCTTTGGGTTCCATTGGATCATATGCTCAACTTATCAACCTGTTCACTAATCAGTTTTCATGTAACAGGGTGTTCGAGAAACTGACAAGTGATCTATACAGGGTGGTCCAGCAACCTGACGAGCCACTTAAAGACTACCTGAGCAGGTTCAACAGGGAGGCGGTGAACATCTCTAACCTAGACACTGTAACTGCGATTGAAGCCTTCAGGATGGGACTCAAGAAGGACTCTCCTTATTATGATGACCTAGTAATGACACCATGCAAGAGGCTGGATGAGGTCAGAACCAGAGCTTCCAAATTCATCAGGTTGGAAGAAGACAAGTTGCTCCAAGATAAAGCAACCAAGAAGAGTGCAACCCCAGAACATTCTAGTGGTAGGACAGATTCATCCCATTCTGGTGGCAAGATGGAAACATCTCATGCTAGATCTAATAGGGGCAAACCCTACTCTAAACCCGACTCCTCTAGAATACATGTTGTTGATGATAATGATGAGGAGGATAATTCTTCCTATCCTAGAATTGATGACTACTGTTTCTCTGTTGATATCGCAGGATTGATCAATGCCATGGACAACCTGGGTGAGAAAGCGAGATGGCCCAAAAAGGCAGACAAGCCTTCGATTTGGAAAGACAAGTCCAAGTGGTGCGCCTATCATGAAGACTTTGGGCACACTACTGAGAATTGTATTGCACTCAAGAAGGAGATCAGCTACTTGTTGTCCAAAGGTCTCCTCAAAGAACTACTTGGTAGAAGGCAGAGACGCACTGAAGATCGTGATGGCAACCAAGATAAATTACCTGAGAATCCACCACCTCATCCACCTCCAACCAGAGTGGTCAACATGATCAGTGGTGGCTCGGATATCTGTGGTACAACCTATTCAGCCGCCAAGCGTCGCGCTGCAGATGCGAAGGAGGACAGGTCTTATTTGCCTTCAAGATCCGTCAACAAGGTGAAGGGGCAGGAAATCTCTTTTGATGAGGATGATAGGGTCAGCATCCAGGATCCACATTATGATTCCTTGGTAGTGAGTCTTCAAGTTGCAAACTGTTTGGTGAGACGCATCTTGATCGATAATGGAAGTTCAGTTAACATCGTGACAACTGATGGTTTGAAAGGAATGGGCATCCCACTTGAGAATGTGACTAAGAATTCATCTGTCTTAGTTGGATTCAGTGGTGAGACAAAGCACACATTTTGGGAGATTACTTTCCCAGTATATGTTGAAGGGATTAATTCTATGGAGAAGTTCTGTGTGATAGAATGTCAGTCATCTTATAACATCATCCTGGGCAGGCCATGGATTCATAACGTGAAAGCTGTACCTTCAACATACCATCAGTGCCTCAAGCTGCCAACACCTTGGGGAGTAGTCAAGGTGTCAGGAGATCAGCAGATTGCTAAGGAATGTTACAAGGTGTCCATGAAGGCAGCAAGCAGTCCTAGGCAAGCATAGCAATTACAGAGAAAGGCACGGGATGTACTTGAAGCTGCTGAGTTTGATATTAAAGAGGTGCAACTTGATCCTTCTGATCCCGATGTCAAAATTCTTATAGGCGCAGACTTACCTCCTGATATAGAAGGAGAGATCATTGAGTTTCTGAAGAGCAGGATGAAATGCTTTGCTTAGAAGGACGAAGATATGACTGGAATCAGCAAGGATGTTATCACCCACAAATTGAACATTGACCCAAATGCCAAGCCTATCCAACAGAAAAGAAGGAAATTTGCTCATGAGCGCAATCAGATTATCAAAGAAGAAGTAGAGAGGTTGCTAAAGTCCAAGATGATCAGAGAGGTTGACTATCCTAAATGGTTGGCCAACGTGGTGGTTGTAGAGAAGAAGAATGGGAAATGGCGAGTCTGTGTGGACTTTACAGACTTGAATAAGGCGTGCCCTAAGGATCCGTTTCCCTTGCCTCATATTGATGCCCTAGTTGATGCAACAGCTGGCCATGAGGTCTTGACGTTTATGGATGCTTCTTCAGGATTTCAACAGATTCAGATGGAACCTTTAGATCAGGAAGACACGGCGTTCATTACTCCAGATGGTATATATTGCTTTATTGCTATGCCTTTTGGATTGAGGAATGCAGGGGCAACCTACCAGAGATTAGTCAACATGATGTTCAAGAACCAGCTTGGAAAGACTATGGAAGTATACATTGACGACATGGTGGTGAAGTCTAAGTGTATTGAAGATCATGCTCGAGATCTAAAGGAAGCTTTTGACATCCTGGAGACGTTCAACATGAAGCTAAACCCATCAAAATGCAACTTTAGTGTTAAGGCTGGAAAGTTCCTTGGCTACATGGTGACCAAGAGGGGCATTAAAGCAAGTCCAGAACAGATCAAAGCCATCATCAACTTAGAGTCCCCAAAGAGTATTAAAGAAGTGCAGAAGCTCACAGGCAAAGTTGCTGCTCTAACCAGGTTCATCTCCAAGTCGTCTGATAGATGCAAGTTGTTCTATGACGTGCTGAGGAAAAACAAGTTGTTCCAGTGGACAGAAGAACATGAAGCAGCCTTCAAACAGCTTAAAGATTACTTGGCGACTCCACCTCTACTTTCCAAACCAGAAACAGGTGAAGCTTTATACCTGTATCTCTCAGTATCAGAAAATGCAGTCAGCGCAGTCTTGGCAAGAGAACAAGACGGAACACAACTCCCTGTTTATTATGTAAGTAAGTCTCTTTTGGATGCGGAAACCAGGCACTCCCATTTTGAGAAACTTGTTCTTGCTTTAATAACTGCTTCTATTAAGTTGCGCCATTATTTTGAAGTTCATCCTATTATTGTGAGGACTAACTATCCTGTCAGGAACGTGATGAGAAAACCTGAGATGTCAGGTAGGATGGCAAAATGGTCTGTGCAACTTAGTACATATGATATTCAGTATGAAGCAAGAACTGCGATCAAGTCACAATCCCTAGCTGACTTTGTGGCAGATTTCAGTCCCAACCTTCAACCTGAAGTTGAACTTGAAGTCCAATAACTTGAAGGTTCAGACTCTCCTAGATTTTGGACACTTTTTACAGATGGAGCATCAAATATAAGGGGCACAGGTTTGGGTATAGTCTTGAGATCCCCCTAAGGAGAACTGATTCCACAAGCTATAGCTTGTGAGTTCAAGGCGACCAATAATGAGGCTGAATATGAAGCCCTCATCATGGGTTTGCTCACTGCTTTAAGTTTGAATGTTAAATGTCTCAATGTTTATAGTGATTCCTTGTTGTTGGTTAACCACTTCAATGGATCTTATACAGCAAAGCATAGTAGGATGTCAAGTTATCTGCAGCATGTTAAATCCTTGGCTGGACAATTTGAAGAATTAACTTTCCAACAAATCCCAAGGGATGAGAATGCTGAAGCTGATGCATTGGCCAACCTAGGATCAAGTTGCAGGAGCATGTTAAACACTTCCATACCTATAATCCACATCCTGCATCCTGTAATTGATCAATCAGAAACAAACCAAGTTGAAGCCCAACCTGATACGTCGGCTAGCTTCTCGAGTGAAGAGGCATCTTGGACACTGCCCATAATAACATTTCTGCAGGATGGAACTGTGCCACAAGGCGTAAAAAATGCAAAAGCTTTCAGGATAAAGGTATCTAGATTTATATTAATCGATAATGTACTCTTTCGTAAGTCATTTACAGGTTTGTACATGAGGTGTCTAGTGCCACAACAAGATGAACAGGTCTTAAGAGAGCTACATGAAGGTGAATGTGGTAATCATTATGGGGGCAAGTCACTATCCTCCAAGGCATTGAGAACAGGATATTATTGGCCAACTATGCGCCAGGATGAAATTAATTATGTTCAGAAATGTGATGCTTGTCAGAGACATAGCAACATCTTGCACCAACCTGCCGAACCACTTCATCCTATACTATCACCTTGGCCTTTCATGCAGTGGGGAATGGACATCGTTGGAAAGTTTCCCAAGGCACCTGGGGGTAAAGTATTTATGTTAGCCTTGACTGATTACTTCTCAAAATGGATCGAAGCTGAAGCCTTCGTTCAAGTTAGAGATAAAGAAGTGATTTCGTTCTTGAAGAGAAACATTATCAGCAGGTTTGGAGTCCCTTCAGAAATTGTTTGTGATAATGGTTCTCAGTTCATCAGTAAGAAAACTCAAGACTTTTGCACAAGGTGGGGAGTCAAGCTGATTACTTCTACACCAGTACATCCTCAAGCTAATGGACAAGCAGAATCAAGCAACAAGTTGATTGTGAACAACTTGAAGAAACGTTTAGATCAAAAGAAAGGAAGATGGGCTGAAGAGTTGCCACTAGTATTATGGGCAGATAGGACAACTCCAAAGAATGCAACCGGTCAAACTCCCTTCTCCTTGGTTTATGGGACTGAAGCCGTAATTCCAGTAGAATTTTCTATCCCAACAGCTAGATATGGTTTAATAACTCCAGAGGACAACCAGATAATACTTGCAGAAGATCTTGACACTATTGATGAGCTAAGAGATTTGGCCAAGATCAGGATGGCAGCCTATCAACAGAGAATTGCCAAATCTTACAACAAAAATGTGCGCATTAGGAGATTTCAAATTGGAGACATGGTGCTCAGAAAAGTTTTTCAGAATACAAGGGAACTGAATGCAGGTAAACTTGCAGCCAAGTGGGAAGGTCCCTACCTTGTTGATGCATAAGCTGGTAAAGGTGCATATTGGCTCTCCACCTTAGATGGCATTAGAATACCAAGGAGTTGGAATGTAGTCAATCTTAAAGCTTATTACATGTAAGTTGTATCTTGTCCACTCAATTCCAAAGATCAGGTATGATTTATTTGAGCTTTATTTCAATTTTGTTATTTCAAATCATTAATATTTCTTGAACACTTACTGACTTAAGCATCGGAGGGGTGTTAGCCAATCTAACACCCACCCCTAACATGTGTTTGTTTTGCAAGGCAACTAAAAATTCCAACACAGGTCAACTAGGTCAATATGTTCAGACGAATTGCCAGAGACAACAACTTGGACTGTTCAAGATGAAATCAGCCAAACTTTCTGACATCATGCTGGATGAAAGCCTAACTTATACGAATGTTCAAGTAAGCATATTAATGTTAAATTTTATGCTTCATTTTCTGAAGATTGTACTAAGGTTTTAAAGGTTTTCACCTTTCACAGGTTTAAAGATTATACGTCTTTCTTAAAGTTTAAGGTTCATACACCTTCGCCCGTGCGCACGTTTTTTCACATTTGTCTAAATTGTAAGTTGTCCAGTGTATTTATTACATATTGATTACCATCTTGCACTTAGACAAATTGTGAACTCAAGCCATTTACAATTGGTTGTAACATTAACATGTTACCAAAGACAAAAGTTTAAAAGATTCAAAATCTTTTCATTCCTACTGTTAGCATAAACATGTCACATCTTGCATTTTAGAAATCAACAAGATACATCCCTATTTCTACCTTGCCTACATTACCAAAATAAAATGTCCTGGGAGGTCAATCATTTTTACAACCATGATAACCAAAGAAAGTTCAACAAACTGAACTATTTTAAACTAAAACCATTCAAAAGGTCTAACCCATGCTATCACAAGACATGAGTTGACCACAATGCAACATGAAGGTTGTCCAAACAAAAACCATTACATCCTAAATCATCTAATTGCCTTAGAGGGCACCCCCTCTATCCAAAACACAAACTTAAAATACCAAAAGAAATTGTTTTTATTACTAACACCTTGCAGAAACAGAAGCAGTTTACCTTAACCTTCCAAGACATCATCAGTCTTCACGCTTTGGTCCCCCTCAACATGCTCTGTAGGCTCCGCATCCTGGGGCTTGGAATTGACTTCTCCAACTTCTGGAACGCTACCTGTTATTCCCCTGAGAGAAGCCTTCTCATCTTCTAGGTTCCATTCATCAGCTTTACCCGCCATGTATTCTTCGATCATCTGAATCCTAGCCTCAAAAACCGAACGCCTAGCCTCTCTAACATAACGATCCTCTTGATTCTGTAACCCTTCTCTCAACTTCTTGTTGGATTCTGCCAACCTGACTGTCAAACCAGCAATCTCTACATCTTTTCTTATAATCTCCGCTTCTTTCTCCTTTAAAGCAATTTCTGCAGCCAAAGCTCTTCCTTTTTCTGCCTTAGCTTCCTGAGCCTTCTTCTTCCACGATTCAACCTCCTTGGTTAGCATGCTTACGGAATCATGAATCTGCGCAATTAACTTGGAATAAGATTAGCATTTTTTGGCGTTATTTCACAGACAAGCAAAAACCAAAAACACTGAAACATTACCTTCTCAACTAGAGTTTCAACCACAAGATCAGAGTCTTCTAGATCCACAATCTCTGTCTTCTTCCTCTTCAACTGAACAACATCCCCAACCACCAGTTTGGGTTTAGATGAACCTTCAACCTCCACCTTAGGCTTTTTAAACCTAGCCAACAAGTTGCTCGCTCCATAAGGGTTGTCAGATTGGGTAGCTGTCAAGGAAAATCTTTCTTAAATTTATAAATTGTTTATCTTTATTAACCAAGTTGCAGGATAAAAGATTACCAGAAGACATGTTCTGACCAGTCTCTTCTTTCTCACTCTTTGCACCTGCAACAACTCCGGGACGTATGAACTTTCTCTTATTTGTGGGTTGAGAACAAACAGCCTCTACAATCAACAAGGTGTCATTCAACTTGGGAAACAGATCATCCAGCTTGCCAACTGCAAGTCAGAGTCATAAAATATTTAATCAGCATGGCAAACAAATAAGGAAAGAAAAAATGCATAAAGAAAGTCAAAACCCTACCATCCTTCTTCCAGGTTTAGAAGATTTTTTCTACACCCACCAAGCTATTTCTACTGACATAGAAGAACTTCCTCTCCCAATCCCTATCCTGGTCAGTCGACTCAGTAACTAGGCTATACACCTTATTCTTAGCCCTAAACCCATACTTGTGAGACCCATGTGACCTTAGCAAGTAGCAGAAGGAAAGCTCTTCCAAACCAACCCTCAAATTTAACTCCGCACACAGCCTATCCAGGGTCACTAGGTTCCTCCAACCAACCGGCATAAGTTGGGTATAGGCTAAACCAGTGGTTTCGAAAAAACGAATGATTAAGGGCGAAAACGGGAAAGAAAGACCTATCTCAAAAGGGTACTCAGGGAATGCGAGCCACTCAAGAGAAATACAATCTGCGGCTAGATTAGGGTTTGGCTCCATGAACACTGTGTTTGGGGGAAATTTGTTTTTTAGGGCTTCAATTTCTGGTTGGTCGAGCATGCATCTTTCAGAATCATGGCATTCTAACACCTTCAAACACTTAAAACCCTCAGGTAAATCCGCAGCCATGGAAATTTCAGCCTAAAAAGCAAGAAGAAAGAAAAGTTTTTGAGAACTCACCAGGAAGATTGAGAAGCTACTGCCTTTTCCTCTCTCTGCAAAAACGCAAGAAGTATATCAGATTTCTTGGGTATTTAAGTCGGATAGGACAGCTCTAGCCATTAGACCCCTCGTTAAACTCAATTACTCTTGAAACCGTCAACTCAACCGTCTAAAATAAGCCACCACGCGCCCACGTTTGAGAGAAGTGATTTTTAACTTAAAAGCTTCATTTTTAATTCAAAAATCAAGGGGCAATTGTTTGGGGTAGATTTTTAACTGTTCATAGCATCTTGAACCAGCATATCCATTCCGTGTCCTGAATCAACATCTTGAGCCTTCAAGTTGTTCACAGAACTGAACAACACTTACAGGTAACTGTATTTATGCTTGTTTATTTGATAAGCCTCTATCTCCTATTTTTCAGGGACACGAATGACAGATAGGACACGATTCTACAAAGAGCACATGATCAAACTCAAAACAAAAAGACCTAGTCAAAGGATGATTCTCCCTCAACGGAAATAGCCTAACAAACTTCCCGAGAATCATGGCCTTGTTAGCTGGCTTGTTATGATTCCTTTAGTATAAATAGTTCACGCAAATCATGTAATGCACACAACACACTCGGCTATATACTTTGGAGCAATACTCTTACTTGTTTCATTGTTCTTCACCATTACTAATAAAATTCCATCTTTGAGGTTTTATGCCGGCGAACAAGTTGTTCAAGGGCTTTCCTCGTTAATTATTGTGTCTATTTGTTCTTGATTCCTTTACAATTTCATTCCGTAGTACCCAATTTCGTTTCTTGAAGTTAGATTGCAAAATTTGACCAAAACACCTATATATACAAGACAAAGAGGCACTTCATTTAGGGACTACACCCTTTCACATAAGTGGTGCGAAATTACCATTTTATCTATCATAAATAGGTAATATTCCACCTCAGGAATTCTACACATTATTTGATTTTCTACACTTTATATTAACATTATAAGTATGATTACATGTATGGAATTAACTAATGACTTGTTATACAATCCATGTTCTAACAATCTCCCACTTGGGTTGAATAACAATGTTTTTCCTTAAATCATAAGTATAATACAAATGACAACCCTTATGTGCACCTTGTTGTCATCCATAACAATCCCGTCCATTAGTCATATAAGTATAAGGACTAAAGGGGCAGTCGTTGTAATTGATTCACAACCAAACCCACAATAATCACATATACATATTCAACTAAATGACATGGATCAAAATGTAGATGTGTAGCATGGAACATGATGAATATATACATATTCTTCCAACTAGTCCTACTTAACCAAATAAAATCAAAACTTTAAATAATAATAGAACAATTAATGAAAGAACAACATAAACTCCCACTATATTAAATGTTATCAAAAGTTGTTACACCCATATGAGCAACATGCTCGTGAAACACTAAAGGTGATAACGCTTTAGTAAATGGATCCGCTAACATGGAGTTTGTTCCTATAAGTTGTATTTCTATTTGTTCATTTTGTACTCTTTCTCTTACAACAAGAAACTTAATATCTATATGCTTAGATTTTGATGAACTCTTGTTGTTGTTGGAGTACAAGATTGCTGCCCGATTGTCAAAGTATAACTTAAGAGGTCTATCGATAATTCGCAGTCCCTCAATAAACTTACGCAACCATATAGCTTTATTGAATGCCTCGAAACAAGCAACATACTCGACTTCCATGGTAGAGGAGTTATGAGTGTCTGTTTGGCACTTCTCCAAGAAACTGCTCCACCGGCTAATGTGAAGACATAACCAGACGTTGATTTACGACTGTCTTGGTATCCAGTAAAATTGGAGTCGGAATACCCAATGATCTCAAGATGATCCGATTTTGAATATGTAAGCATGTAGTCTTTAGTGTTTTGTAAGTATCTCATCACTCTTTTCGCTGCAACCCAATGTTCTCTCCCCGGATTACTTTGCTATCTACCAAGCATCCCAACAATAAATGCGAGCTCTGGACGAGTACAGACTTTCGCATACATTAAGCTTCCTACTGCTAATGCATAGGGGATATTTTCCATACACTTGGATTCAAAATTATTTTTAGGACAATGTTTGAGACTAAACTTATCTCCTTTAGAAACAGGGGTGTCATGTGGTTTACAATTTTGCATTCTAAACCTTTGTAATACATTTTCTATATAAGCCTTTGTGATAATCCTAAAATACCTCGCGAGCGATCACGGTGAATTTGAATTCCTAATACAAAAGATGTCTCACCAAGATCTTTCATTTCAAATTTGTTTGAAAGAAATTTCTTAGTTTCTTTAAGAAGGTTTATATCATTACTAGCAAGCAAAATATCATCCACATATAAGACCAAAAATATAAATTTACTCCCACTAAACATATGGTATACACAATCTTCACCAAAATTCGTTTCAAAACCAAATGAAAGAATAACTTGATTAAATTTTAAATACCATTGACGAGAAGCTGGCTTGAGGCTATAAATGGATTTCTTAAGTTTACAAACTAATTGATTAGTTTGATCCAAATCAGTCACTATTTCTGGTTTCTTCATATAGATAGTTTCCTCAATGTCTCCATTGAGAAAAGCTGTCTTTACATCCATTTGATGAAACTCAAGATCATAATGTGCTACAAGTGTCATAATGATCCTAAAAGAGTTTTTATAAGATACCGGAGAAAATGTTTCTTTGTAATCAATGTCTTCTTTTTTAGTAAAACCTTTAGCAACAAGACGAACCATATATCTTTCTACATTACCTTGTGAATCCCTTTTGGTCTTAAAGACCCATTTACACCCAATAGGTTTCACATCTTTAGGTAATGGAACAAGATCCCAAACATCGTTGTCTTTCATGGATTTTAACTCTTCATTTATGACATTGATCCACTTATGAGAATTAGGACTATTAATAGCTTCATGGAAGGTGAGTGGCTCATCTCCCACTAAACCTATTGGATCTCCTTAAGGGCACCGGTTCTTCTTGATTTTGAGGTTGTTGAATTTCATCTTCATGATCAACATTTTCATGTTGTTCAATATTTATAGGGGAGTCATTATTTTGAATTGTATGTTCCTCTTGAATTTCAGGTATGAATACTTGATTTTCAATTGGAACTATGGGAAGAGTTATATAAATGGATGCCTATTCCTCTTCAAATTCAAAACTATTCCTAAGTTTCCCTCTAAATTCAACATCCTCAAAGAACCTAGCATTTCCCGTTTCAAAAAAGGTTATAGTTTTCGGGTTGTAAAATTTATAGCCCCTAGATCTCTCGGCATACCCCACAAAGTAACTACTAACAGTCTTTGCGTCCAGTTTGCCCTCATTAGGCCGATAAGGCCTAGCTTCTGCTGGACAACCTCATACATGAAGATGATTTAAGGATGGTTTCTTATTCGCCCATAATTCATAAGGGGTTTTATTAGTTGCCTTAGAGGGAGCTCTGTTGAGAATATAAGTTGCAGTTTTTAATGCATCGCCCCATAATGAGTGTGGTAAGGAAGTACTAGAAATCATACTTTTTACCATATCCTTAAGGGTTCTATTACGTCTCTCATCTACACCATTCATGCTAGGCGTACCCGGCATAGTGTAGTGAGGGACAATCCCACACTCCTCAAGATAGCGAGAAAAAGGACCTGGACGTTGTTCTCCTGAACCGTCATTCCGACCGTACTATTCACCACCACGATTGGATCTAACGTTCTTAAAAGTCTTTCCAAGTTGATTTTCAACTTCGGCCTTATAAGACTTGAAAACGTCCAAAGATTGAGACTTTTCATGAAGAAAATAAATGTATCCATTATCGCGCCCCGACCCATGGTCCTACTTGGCCCCACGTCCGGGACACGCACGGAAGACGTCATAAAACAACTTAAAGAATTTTTTTCGAAATATACTTTCATAAAAAGTCTTATAACCAAACACATTTACTAAACTTGACTTCAAGTCAAACAAACCAAACTTTCACAACAAGTACTTATCCACTCGGCTACAACTACTAACTTTACTTACTCATTTACAAACGCTTAACATCTACCAAAAGAGATGATACAACAACTAAGTCACGGGTATACTACCCCAAAAGGTGTTACATTTATATAATGTATCCTTTACATACACAACACTTCCCAAAATGTCTTACCCAAAGATCTCCTTCTCGATGTCCTCCCTGTGAGTGAACTATCCCCTGGGCTCCTTCTTATCTAAAACGGTAAACAAATAAAGGGTGAGAATAAATCTCAGTAAGTTACTAAAATGCAACTACATTACATGCTAATATGATAAACATAAAGGAACAATACCACAAATGATCATATAGCATATAGCACATAATATGAGAGGCTCCCTATCGCCAACCGTCCCATACCGGTTGGAAATAACGACCAACTCATCATACAACACATAAAGCGGAAATAAACACTCATACGTGGATACTGAGCCAAGGTTCTCGAACCAAACAATAGCCCTCTGAGAGGCATCAACTAAGCAGCATCGAAGAGCTGAAACGGGTTTCGGAACCAAACAACAACAACAACAACAATCACAACGGGGAAAATGACACAAAGTCATAACCCAAAGTGCCCAACCTTTGGCCTAAGGAAGGAGGTTAAAAATGGAAAACCAATAATAGGAGCCTTATAATGAACTTGGCTCGTGTGCCATTATAATCCCTATCATTGCCCGAACACACACAAAAGTACCAGCTGGACTTTACACAAAACGAAGCAAAGAATACTTGCTTAAACAACAAACGGGGTATGATTCCAAAGTAGGGAACCACACAAGCTCATCATAGAGAAGTAAACACGTTTTCATAATAGTGTGCACAATATTGACATTAATTCATCACACAATCCATCCAAACAATCACATTAATTCAAACTTGATCACAAAAGACCAACTCTACCATAATGAACCTGTAATACTCTTTTTGGTACTAAAAACCTACTGGATTTACATACTATAAAAATAATAACCCAACTGTAAAACCAACCCATCGCGTAGTACTCGAGAAGATCTTTCCAACGATAGTTTACATGACAAAAACGGAGTCCGGATGAAGAAGTTATGGCCTCCGGAAGATTTAACGTAAAAAAATACAAGTGCATAATTTGGCCTTTTACAAGACTAGTGTACCCTTACACGACTCGTGTAACAACTTCTACACAAGTCGTGTATCAGTACACGACTCGTGTAAAAATTCTCTCATTCAGCATTTTCTTCTACACGACTCGTTTAACCTTACACGAGTCGTGTAATCAAGCTTGGAGCAACATTTTGGCTGTAAAATATATACTCCCTTCATCTCACCGACCCAAAAGTACTAATACTTATAACACACAACAATTGTAACTTCACCAAAGCTACAACTTCAGCCTTAGACAACTCTAACACCAAACTAAAACCAATACTTGTACTACTCTTTCCGTCCCAAAATTACAAGTATCAAGAAACTATTCAAAACATGATTCTTCAACACATATAGCATATATAACATATATATGACCATTTTAACATTTAAAAGGGGGATTAGTAACTTACCTATTTGTAAGTACCCCAATCTGAAACCGACCTATCTTAGAGGTAGGCTTAGCACCGTTTCAGGGATAAGCTAATAGGCCAGGACCTCCCTAGGATAAGCTATAAATTCCAGGACTACTCTGGTATAAAATTGGAAAAATCCAGAAGCTCGCCATGCTGAGCCGTACGGATGCTTTGGGTGCTAGAGGGGCCTAGCCGTACGGCTGGTTTGGGCACCCTCAGTCCCTATAAATAGAACCCCTTACTGATCATTCCAAGGGGGGGGGGGAGAAACATTAGAACTAAGGCTACTCTGTCGAATTCACCTCAGAATAGTGTGAGTAAGAGTGAACAAAGAGTGAAAGAGAGAAAGGAAGATTGGCCTAAACCAAGATAGGTAAAGCCACCTTCTCCCCCTCCCTTCTCTTCATCTAAGAACTCTATTTATCTTTGATTTTGTCATTTATTGTTGATCTTTACATTCTTGCAAGTCTTGTCGGTTCAAGCAATATACATATATCTATTATTATTTATATTTCCTAGTCCAAGCCATGAGATGATCAAAGGTTCCCTCCATACTTTGTGTGGAAGAGGTTCAAACCTAGTTTGATCATGGCTTGTTGATTTTTCATTTACATTCTTGTCATGGATGATGCTCTTGTTGTTCATTTTGCTCATTTTAAGCTATGATGATCATGTTGAGGATAAAGTCTCAATCTTTATCTTCATCACCTTGATCTAGCCCAAAATTCCCAAGTTTGGGTAATAAAGATCCAATCTTTATGGTTTGTTCTTGTCCCTAAAGGATTAATCTTGCCTAGAAGAGCCATTTTGATGGTAAAGTTTCAATCTTTACTCATCAAATGGTCACTATGGCTCAAAAGGGCATATTGGCCACCTTTTTCATGTTTCTCCCATGATTGCCTTTGATCATGCCCAAACTCTTGTTTTGGGAGGTTCTTTGATGATCAAATGGCATAGGAATGAGTTGTTAATGTTGTTTTGTGTTGGAATAACAAACTGGAATCAGAACAGTTTGGTCCAGTTCAAGTAGAATGCTCTGTTTCTGCCTGGAACTGGACTGTTGCTTGAACAAACTGTAAAATCCCAGGAGTGGTCTCCCCATCCGTACGGCTACTTTGGCCGTATGGGGAGATTGACCATTTTGCCCTTCTCTCTTCTGTTTTCTTGTCAAACAAACCCTTTTTCAGTTGAAAAGATGAGTAAAAAGTTAAAACAAAGATTTTCCGTTAAAACACACACACACACATGCACTTTTGTTAACTAACAATGGAGACTCGGCTTTGTCCGAGGCAACTTGGGAGGACGTAAAAACTCTTCTCAAGTTGTATCCTGATCTCCGAACCTTTGAACTCAAACCTTTGTCATTTTGTTGGGTTTAAAATTAACAAAATGTGGCGACTCCGTTAAATTGGTCCGGTTCCCGCGTTTGGTATTTCGCCCTTGAAACGTGCTCGTGTTTTTTTTTGGGGCGGTATCCTTACAGTGGCGACTCCGCTGGGGATTAGAGTGCTTTCGGACTTCTTTCTAGAAGATTCGGGGGCATTCTTGTGTGGGTCAAACTCCCGTTCCCGTTAGTTGACTTCTTGCATATTTATGTGTGTTTGATGTTTCTGTTTGAAATGTTTTGACTACATACATTCTGGAAATACAATAAACTGGGGCTTGATGATCAGAAGTTGGAGAAACTGAGAAAAATCTTCACCCTCTTGCTTTAGCCGTACGGCTACTTTGGATAGGGGCCAGAATGTTGCCAATTAACAGTTTGGTGCAGGGCTGCAACATTCTGGGTGCCCCTCTGCTTCTACTTGTCCAGGTTCCAAATTTACAGTCTTACTTGTGCACATTACCTTCATTCTTTTGGCCAAAACTTGGTTTTGAAAGTTAATAAAACTTGGTTATGCATGATATTTTGTCAATAAAATGGTTTCCTAAACCTCATCGTGCATAATCCTTTTTGTAAGAGTTTTTCTTAAGTATTCTTGTTGTGCACAAATTGCTTTGTACAAAAGGGTTTCAATGTAAAAATTGTTCTTTTGCAAAATGTTTGATTCAAAATTCTTTGTTGTGCACAACTTGGTACATGTACAAGTTTTGGTCTTTGTTTGTTCATATTCCTTGATTTGTTGTGTGTATAAATTGTTTAATCCATGCTTGTTCATACTTTTTCATATCTTGCTTATGCCATGCTCATCATATCGAAAAACGGATTGAAAATCTCTTTTTTGACTCAAAAGGGAACATAGAATGGCTTCACACTACGCGCACTTGACCTTGCACGTTCCAAATGCCCTTTTAACCCGGGATGGATGCCACGATGCAGCTCATTGGGCGCTCTTGTTCCCTTCGATACGCGCACAGGTCCATCCCACCTTCCCTTCCAAACCGAGTCAACCACACTTGTCCGTGACACACAAATACCGTGACTATGGTTGGTTTTTGGTCTAGTTCACGTTACCACATCCTTGATACATGCTCAAAGCTAATTGTGGCCAAATTAATGCCCGAGTTGTGACTCCTTGATGAAATGCAAGCGTAGCCTAACCAGCCTTTAACTCGTGCATTAATGATGACCGTAATTAGCGAAGGTCATGTGCTAAGGATAGGGTGACACCGTGTCGTTAAGCCCTAATGTACGAGTTATTTTAATCATCCTTAAGGCCACGGTCAAGGACTGAGACACCTCATTCAAAATGAGGTCATGTCGGAATATCGGTGCAGCCTTCGGTGTAGCCTTCGGAAAAAGTCTCGATTCCGACTGGGGCTTAATCATGATTAGGATGACCCGCGCATTGGGAACCTTACGACGCGCTAGACCCTAGGTTCGTTTCTTTTGGTCGGTGGAAGCCGCTTGCCCTATAGGACCCTCGCTCGGGATAGTCCGTCTATGGGAGCGTGCAAGACAGGTGAAAAACGAGGGGTCTATAGGCATAGTGATGGCCTCCACTGATCCAGGGTTTAGATTAGTTGCGAAAAAGAAGAGAAATCTTTTCCAACCATTTAGGAATAAAAATGTGTTTTAAGTAAACTTGAATGATTTATTAATTGCGCGTTGCATGAGCTTGCTCCGTTTTTGCTTCCTGTCTTTGATACATTGCATTGTTTCGCTAACCAGTGTCACCCCCGTTAAGTCTTTGGAAGGATCCATGTTATCCTTCAAGACCTCCGTCAAGTCCCGTTAAGTCTTTGGAAGGATCCATGTTATCCTTCAAGACCCTCATTAAGATCCCCGTTGAGACCCTAGGCAAAGTCCCCTAGGTCCCCGCAAAGATCCCCGTTAAATTCTAAGAATAGTCCCCTAGGAAGCCAGTCAAGTCCTTGGATGGATTCTCGTTAAGACATTAGTCGTGTTCGTCCTTCCCTCTTAAGATTCTAAACCCGTTCGAACTACGGTGACCTGAGCCTCTCATCACGTGGGACCCCCTCCCTCGTGGTGAGGGGAACGTAGGCAACTTCGGCCCGGTCAAATATCCCAAATAGAGACACGTGTGTCTTTAACCCAAGTGTTCACCGAATGTTTACCCGAGCCTAAACTACCTTTTTTTTCTGTGGCTTAGATGAAGTGGAAGAGAGCATCATGTCGCCGACTGGTGCGTGTGGAGTCAGAAAGTTCCCCGGTCACTACAACCTCTCCGATCCGGTACCTCAGAAAGATCACTGCAGTGGACAGTAGCTTGAGAAATGACGCCGCGGATAATTCGGATGGCCTAACGAACAAAGAGTTGTTCCAAGCTTCAGAAACCCCCGGGGCTGAGAAAGAAGTCATCACAGATAGCCACAGAGAAACGCAAACTCCGTTTGATGAGTCGACGAGGCAAAGAGGTGTTACAGCTCTGTTTCAAATTGATGGGCCATTCACCAAGTGACCAACCATAATGAAAGGGTGGAAGCTACCCGACCCCCGGATTGTAACCAATGATTTCCCCCTCCATCTCATCAAAATACCGAGACCTCCATTTCTTCGCCCCAACACGCCGTCGTCCACAACGAGCCTCTTACTCAAATCTTCCTCACTCCGCCTCATCCAAAATCCAACATCTCCCACAAGACACCTCCTATAAAACCCCAAACACAACCCACTCAAAAGGCCCGCAAACCACTGTTCACACCAGTTACGCCTCAAGCATCATACTCACAACACCTTCCCAATCGTGTCCCTTCTCGATTCAATGCCATCAACCAAGTCACCAGAGATAAGTCACTGTTTAAACCATATATGGATGCCCGACCAGTCATCACTAACTTGCCTCCACCAGATTTTCTGATGAGATTCCGGGGTGGCCCGTATCATTTCTATAATCCAAGACCTTTTGGACCACAAGCTCCTTGCATGCCTCAAATGTATATTCCTGCAAGCAACCAAGGTTATGGGTATTCCTACACCCATGAAATTCCACAGAATCCTCATGTTGGACCTCAGTCGGGTACGTTGTTGGGAAAAAGAAGGCAAATGGAAGCTAAGTTTGAAAGGACACTCGATGGGCACCCCTTTGCATTGAGTAGCGGTGATTCTCATCCCCACCACACTCCGGTCAACAATGAAACAAAAGCCAAGGGCCGAGCCAATCTCCATTTCACAAAGTTTGAGGATTTCGGAATGCCCATAAGCAAAGTATTTGAAGGATTGGTCAAACAAGGCCTCATGTGGCCCCTCGAAGATTTTTGGCCAAAGAATCTTGGAAAACATCGAGACAAGACCCAAAGGTGTGCCTTTCACAACTACCACGGCCATGATACCAATGATTGCACCGCCATAAGACGCATCATCTCGAAACTAATTGAGAAGGGGAAGCTTGGACGCCCCCACACCCCCGACACAGCCAATGACCCGAGCGTCAACATGCTCAAATCTGTGACTTCCCCGATGATCGATAAATGGAGTGGTGTCTGCCCCAAGGAAAAAGAGCCCATGGTTGACAGAGTTGTCAATCCCAAAGTGGGAGAGCCTGTTTTGGAAAAATTGACAAAATCAGTGTCCCAAATGGTGGTTCCTAAAATCAGCAAAGCCGAAACGACGGAAGGCGTTTGGAAAAGATCAGTGGCACAGAAAATGTCTGAAGGGCCGAATGCCCCGGGTTGGGAAATGAATGGTGTTGCGGTTGCCACAGCAAACGACGGAGTTCCGAGACCTCTCTTATCAACCTCCCCTTAGAAGGAGTCTGTTTTCATCCTTAGGAAGAGCCAGATGCTTTTAGGGCGTATGATAAGTCTTTAGAAAAAGTCGGTTAAGATGTCTGTTAGGTTTGGTTAAAGTCTTGACTCCCCGGTTGATGCCATGTGGTGACCATTTTGGGTCCATTGTCAGTTCTCTTAATAAGATTATTATTGCCATTTTTGCCTTGTCAAAAGCTTACAAAAAAAATGTGTGTGAGTCTTTCACTTAAAACAAAGGTGTGTCTTCCAAAAAAAATAATAAAAAAATAAAAAAATAAAAAAAAATAGAGATCAAGTTTTCTTAAAATAAACGATCAATTTTTTCCTAAAAAGCTAATCCGATAATGAAGCATTTTTCTCAAATCATGGTTATAATTTCACCTTGAGGTTTAATATTCTAAAAGTCCTTCGCGGTTCTGTCCACTGGAAGCATTGACCAAGGAGCCCACATCCGAATTGGCGTTCGAAACAACCGTCCACATGAGCAATGAGATCAAACAATTGGGACACCGTCTACAAGAAGAAGCCCAAGCTTCGGAAGGCCAAAGGCGGTTACATCACAGGGAAATCCATACTCTCGCCGAATGCAATGCACGGAGATTACGCACCTTGAAAGGGAATCACCAAAAGGCTTGGCCAACAGGCAAGCTCCCAACTCGCCCTCATGAGTAGACGACCCCGGAAATTGCAACGCCAAGCCAAGTGGAGGCCTCGCAACATCTTTCCCGACGACATGGAACCCGAGTTCCCCGTGGAAGACATGGAATATGCCGCCGACAACCCCTCCAACAACTGTGGAAGAAAATGGATCATCGTGCTTCATGGGAACCCATCCTTAAAAAAAAAAAATGTGAGTCTTCCAGCCTCGTAGGTTCTAGAAAGAAAAAAAAAAGAGTCCATTCTGGACCGTGTCTTTTTATTTTTACAGAGTTCCGCACTTGGACATGTATGTACAAAGTTATTTAAATAAAAGAGTCATTTTCCTTCTCTTCTTTCTAGACTTGAGACATTATTTGCAATATATGTTTACTCTTGAAATTTCCTTGCTTGTTATTATCAATTGATTGCTACGTCCCCAAAATGACGAATTGACTTCTAAGCATACTAGTCAATGACGACTCATTAAGGATGAATGGACCTAACACAAATGAAAAGTGCCAAATGCAAACAATTAATCTTGATATGAATAAATGTTGTGATCAATTGGCATGAAGAAACCATCAATGGCAAATCTTCCCTCATACATTACCCCGATACACAACCCGATACACCTTTCCTATACAAATCCTTGATGCGCATCAAAGGCATCCCGAGACAATGAAAAGGCGAGGATGTTGTTGCTCAACCACCAAGATTCAACCACGATCGCGCGTGCGCAACCAAGAAAAAGGACTTCCCAAATCTTCAAAAGTCAAAGTAAGAAGTGGCAGAATTCCACCAAGGGGCTACAAATGAGCCAATGTCCAAGATAGCAAGTTGGGGCTAATGTTTCCCCTCTCTCTAAAAAAATGATAAGAGAGAAAGAAATGGATAATGGAAAAAAGGAAAGCAAATGAATATTGGCAAAGAGGAAGTTTACCTCAAAAGCTCACCAAGTTCACTGCAAAAGTTCACCTCAAAGAACATCCCGAGGAGTTCACCGCAAAGAAAAGCGATCTACATCAGCAAAGCAACAACATCCTTCGAAAGGACACCAACCCCAGCAAAAGAAGTCCCCACGGCCGAACTACGGCGACCTGAGCTCCTCAAACTGAGGGGAACATAGGCAACCTTCGGGTCCGGTCACAGCATGAAATGAATCCATCAAACCTCGATCCTCCCAAAATGACCTGGTTCTCTTTCCTTGGTCCCATCAATGACCAATTTCCCAGATAATGACCAATCTCCCCATAAACACCTTTTGATCTTGCCATTGATCGAATCTTAATCTTAATTGATCACAACATTTATACATGTTAAGGCTAATTGCTTGTTATAATCTTGACCTAATAATGAACACGGTCCATTCAAGCAATCATTCGATGATATTGACCAAGGCAAATTTCAAATGTCTCGACAAGTATTCTTCTCTACATCTTAGGAAAGAGCTAAACACTTGTATTCTGTCAAGCAAGGGCTCCCTCCCATTTCATGATACATTGCTCAAAGAGCTCACCAACAAAAAGGTACTCTCTCCTAAATAAAATGCCCTTGCATGTTTCCTCCAAGAAAATACTTTTGATACCCGTTATATTGAGTCGGCTGGTTCACTCATAAAAAAAAAAGGAAAAGAAAGAAAAAGGCACCAAAAAAGTAGCCCGCTAGGTTGAAAACCCATAAGGGCGGCCTAGGCAAAAAACAGGGTGTGCCATAAAAGACGAAAAAAGAGATGCCCGCTAGGTTGAAAACCCGAAAGGGCGGCCTAGGCAAAAGAAAGGGTGCGTCGTGAAAAAGGGATGGGTTCCTAACCTCACTTCAAAGGACAAAGGACATGGGGCTACCTCCGCATCAACGATGGCAAGACATGGGGCTACCCCGACACCGACAAAGACATGGGGCTACCCCGTCATCAGCGACAAAGATGACATTGGGGCTATCCCCATAAACAGTGACAAGCAGATTTCTTACTAACGGTTAATTCTCAACGAATGGACCAAATCCAAAGGACTTTATGCATAACAAACCTCGCGGTTAAGCTAAAATCAAAAATTTGACTAACATGCTTCTTTAAAAGATTTGCCTTTAGAAGTAAGCATTTTCAAATTTGGCCATTTGGCATCATTTATCAAAAACAATGTTTCAAGCAAAATGCTTTTGACCTCTTCTTAAAATGATTTTTCCAAAGTCTTGCGCCTAGGCTCTTCCACGGTGTCAAGAAAATGTGTCAACCGTCCCGTAGAGTAGTGTTGACCCAAACCAAACCTTGACTTAGAATAGTCATTATAGGTTGACACCTTCGTCCCCTGAGTGACCCTTTAGATTAAAACCTTGACTCAGAATAGTCATTATAGGCTAGAGCCTTTATCCCGGCAGTCCTTAGTGGGACGTAAGACCAGTTTGCCTTGTTAAACTCCCCAAAGGTAGAGTTGACTCGAATGTTTTGACCCGGCAGTTCGAGTGGACGTAAGACCCTCCTTTTAGTCAACCATCTCGTAGTCAGAGTTGACCAAAACCCCGATTTTGACCAAAAGATGGAATGATGAAAAAGTTGACAAACCCTTTAGGTTGACCAAATGTGAGTCAAGCCCCTGTGAGATAAAGCCTAGGTCCCTAGAGTGACCCCATGTGAGAAAAGATTTAGGTCCTTTGAGTGACCCCTTTTGAGACAAGTCTAGGTCCCTTGAGTGACCCCTTGTGAGATAAAGTTTAAATCCCCGGAGTGACCCTTTCAAAGATAAAATTTAGGCCGTCCCTAACGTAAGCCCCGTAATGTCCATCCTTGTAAGCCAACCTTCTCGTAGTTAGTGTTGACCATGTCCCGGCCGTCCTTCGTAAGTCCAACCATTAAGTCAACCCTCTCCCATAGAGCCATGTTGACCATGTCCTGGCCATCCCTGACGTAAGCCCATTAGCTTAGACTTAGAATAGTCGTTATAGGCTAGAGCCTTTGTCCTGGCAGTCCTTAGAGGGACGTAAGACCAGTTTTCCCGTCAATCTCCCCAAAGATGGAGTTGACCCCGGTCAAGCTATGACTTAGAATAGTCGTTAGAGGCTAGAGCCTTTGTCCCGGCAGTCCTTAGAGGGACGTAAGACCAATTTTCCCGTCAATCTCCCCAAAGATGGAGTTGACCCCGGTCAAGCTTAGACTTAGAATAGTCGTTATAGGCTAGAGCCTTTGTCCCGGCAGTCCTTAGAGGGACGTAAGACCAGTTTTCCCGTCAATCTCCCCAAAGATGGAGTTGACCCCGGTCAAGCTTAGACTTAGAATAGTCGTTATAGGCTAGAGCCTTTGTCCCGGCAGTCCTTAGAGGGACGTAAGACCAGTTTTCCCGTCAATCTCCCCAAAGACGGAGTTGACCCCGGTCAAGCTTAGACTTAGAATAGTCGTTATAGGCTAGAGCCTTTGTCCCGGCAGTCCTTAGAGGGACGTAAGACCAGTTTTCCCGTCAATCTCCCTAAAGATGGAGTTGACCTCGGTCAAGCTTGGACTTAGAATAGTCACCATAGGCCGTCCCAAACGTAAGCCCAGTAAAAATCTGTTCCGTGTAAGTCAACCCTCTCCTATAGAGTCAAGTTGACCGTATCCCCAGTAAGTCAACCCTCTCCCATAGAGCCAAGTTGACCATGGCTCGCCTCTGACCCCTAGAGTCATGCCTCCTTGCGGATCTAAGTAACCCCGCGTACCTCCGAACTACGTTAGGCTTGATTCCCCGCGAACGGGATACGTAGGAATCCTATACCACTAGGTCTAGCCATGCAACCAAAATCGGTTAAAGCCGTCGTCCCGTCAGATTGGGATGCTTATTTCTATCGACAACCCCGCTCCTTCGAAGCGACGTTGCCGAGGGGCTCTGTAAGTACCCCAATCTGAAACCGACCTATCTTAGAGGTAGACTTAGCACCGTTTCAGGGATAAGCTAATAGGCCAGGACCTCCCTAGGATAAGCTATAAATTCCAGGACTACTCTGGTATAAAATTGGAAAAATCCAGAAGCTCGCCATGCTGAGCCGTACGGATGCTTTGGGTGCTAGAGGGGCCTAGCCGTACGGCTGTTTCTGCCTGGAACTGGACTGTTGCTTGAACAAACTGTAAAATCCCAAGAGTGGTCTCCCCATCCGTACGGCTACTTTGGCCGTATGGGGAGATTGACCATTTTGCCCTTCTGTCTTCTGTTTTCTTGTCAAACAAACCCTTTTTCAGTTGAAAAGATAAGTAAAAAGTTAAAACAAAGATTTTCCGTTAAAACACACACACACACACATGCACTTTTGTTAACTAACAAGGGAGACTCGGCTTTGTCCGAGGCAACTTGGGAGGACGTAAAAACTCTTCTCAAGTTGTAACCTGATCTCCGAACCTTTGAACTCAAACCTTTGTCATTTTGTTGGGTTTAAAATTAACAAAATGTGGCGACTCCGTTAAATTGGTCCGGTTCCCGCGTTTGGTATTTCGCCCTTGAAACGTGCTCGTGTTTTTTTTTGGGGCGGGATCCTTACACTATTTTCCGGAAAAGTATCGAGAAAATATTATTTGATCGGTTAGAAATGGCCTATTCAACACCCTGATCATTATTATATAATTAGATTTGAAAATGGAGTAGTAAATTAAAAGAAATGAAAATAGCAAGAACAAAACTTTACCTTCTCTTTCTTTCTTCAACAATGGCGAGATTTTGGAAAAGTTGTAAAGAAATGGTGAGGTGAACGCAGGAGAGGGAGAGAAGAAGAGGTAAGTATGAAGATCTTACCCACTAGATTTTCAAATAAATCATTCAAGTTTCATTTTTCACACTTAACCCCTCTAGTTACTTAATTCACTTAAACTTCTTAACAACCAAATTGTTGGCCCATAAAATTCCACTTCACAACTTAACTTCCAAAACAAATATTACTACTAACACTTTAACTAACTCAAATAATCAAATAAGATGTATAATTCATATAATATGATGCAACACATAAAATGCGCACATAATTTTAAATTAAAAATCTCAGGAATATAAAATAAATATAAAATAAATAAAGACGGATTTTGGGGTCGTTACACTCACTCCCCATTAAAGAAAATTTGACCCGAAATTTTAAGATTACTTACCTCAACCCTCAAACAACCAAGGATACTTCCTCTCGATCTCCTCCCGAAGGTCCCAAGTTGAATCTTCCACATTATGATTCCTCCACACAACTCGCACAAGGGGAATACTCTTAGTTCGCAATTCTTGAACCTTTGAATCAATAACTTGGACTGGATGATCCTCGTAGGACATACTTCGTTCAATATCCTCGGGAACCTCGGACAAGACATGAGAAGGATCATACACATACTTCTGAAGCATCGAGTCATGAAAAACATTATGGATCTTGTCAAGAGAATGAGGTAACGCAATATGATACGCTCTATCTCCAACTCTACTCAAAATCTCGAATGGGCCAATATACCTTGGTGCTAGCTTGCCTTTCTTCCCGTACCTTCGAATCCCCACTTTAGGTGAAACTTTCAAAAACACAAAGTCACCCGAATGAAACTCAAGATCTCGCCTCCGGTGATCGGCATAGCTTTTCTGTCTACTCTGAGCAGTACTCAAACGATCCCGAATAAGTTTAACTTCCTTAACTGATTTGTTCACCATGTCAATACCCCAAATTTTTTCTTCTCCCACTTCATCCCAACAAATCGGAGACCGACAATTCCTCCCATACAAAGCTTCATACGGGGCCATCCCAATACTTGACTGAAAACTGTTGTTATAGGCAAATTCCATGAGAGGTAAATGAGAATCCCAAGAATCTGAAAAATCAACTGAGCAAGCTCGCAACATATCCTCGAGAATCTGAATAGTCCTCTCTGACTGCCCATCTGTCTGGGGATGAAAAGCTGTACTAAACTTCAACTCTGAACCCAAAGCCTTCTGAAATGCTTGCCAAAACCGAGATTATAAATCTAGGGTCACGATCAGACACAATGCTCACCTGGACACCATGCAATCTCACAATCTCATTTATATATAAAGTTGCAAGCCTCTCCATCGAGTAGCTAATCTCAATAGGTAGAAAATGAGAAGACTTTGTCAATCTATCCACGATCACCCAAACTGCGTCAAACCTTCTTCGAGTGCGAGGTAATCCCGTCACAAAATCCATAGTAACATGTTCCCACTTCCATTCCGGAATCTCTAACGGTTGAAGTAACCCCGCAGGTCTTTGATTCTCAGCTTTAACTTGTTGACATGTTAAACACTTAGATACATAATCCGCTATTTCTCTCTTCATATTATTCCACCAAAAGTGTTGCTTCAAATTCTGATACATTTTTGTGCTCCCGGGATGAATAGTATACCTCTACTTGTGGCCCTCATCAAGAACTTGGCGTTTAATCCCATCCACGCAAGGCACACATAACCGGACTCTGAAAGTTAACACTTCTTCGGAATTAAGAGAGAAATACTCGAATTTACCATCTTCGATTTTATCCACTATTTTTACTAACTCCGGATCATCCTTCTGAGCTTCCTTTATTTGTTGAATCAAGACTGGTAATACTCGAATACTCGCAAAAATATCCCCATGCTTTGACTCATAAGGACTCCAATCTCGAGCATTCTCCAACATCTTCCATTCACGCACCATTAATGAAGCCATAAAAGATTTCCGGCTAATGGCATCGGCTACCACATTTGCTTTACCCGGGTGATAAGAGATAGTGCAATCATAATACTTAAATAGTTCCATCCATATTCTTTGCCTGTTATTCAACTCTTTTTGTGAGAAAAGGTACTTCAAGCTTTGATGATCAGTAAATATCTCAAATTTGGCTCCGTAAAGATAATGTTTCCACTTGTGCAACGCAAAGACAATCGCAGCTAGCTCCATGTCATGGGTAGGATAATTTTGCTCACTCGGAGTCAACTTCATTGAAGCATACGCAATCACCCTTCCATTTTGCATTAGCACACACCCGAGGCCTTCTTTAGAAGCATCACTATAAATCACTAAATCATCATTTCCATTAGGTAGCGCAAGGATAGGAGCTGTAGTCAATCTCTTCTTCAACTCTTCAAAACTAACTTGACACTTGCCATCCCACACATAAAGAACATTCTTTCGAGTCAACTGAGTTAACGGAGTATCAATTTTAGAAAATCCCTCGATAAATCTTCTATAATACCCGACTAGACCTAATAAACTTTGAATCTCCGTAACTGATTCAGGCCTCTTCCAATTCACAATAGCTTCAATCTTGGAAGGATCTACGGATATTCCTCTATTAGAAACCACGTGCCCAAGAAAAGACACTTCATCGAGCCAAAAAGCACACTTACTGAATTTCACAAACAGTTGCTTCTCACGAAGAACAGATAAAACCATTCGCAAGTGTTGCTCGTGCTCCTCCTTAGACTTGGAATACACAAGAATATCGTCAATAAATACAACCACGAAGGTGTCAAGATAAGGTTTGAAGACCCGATTCATCATATCCATGAAAACAGCCGGAGCATTAGTCAACCCGAAAGGCATAACAAGGAACTCATAATGACCATACCTACTACGGAAAGCAGTCTTAGAAATGTCTTCAGAACGAATCTTTAACTGATGATACCCACTCCTCAAGTCAAGCTTCGAAAAGATGACTGACCCTTGGAGTTGATCAAACAAGTCATCAATATGAGGTAGAGGATATTTATTCTTTATAGTTACCTGATTCAGCTTCCGGTAGTCAATGCATAGTCTCAAAGACCCATCTTTTTCTTGACAAACAATACAGGAGCTCCCCACGGTGATACACTAGGACGGATGAATCCCTGATCAAGTAACTCTTGTAATTGAACCTTCAACTCTTTCAGTTCAGCTGGAGCCATTCTATAAGGTGCTTCTGATATAGGGGTGGTACCTGGAAGCAAGTCAATACCAAACTCGATCTCTCTATCGGGAGGCATAGAATATTCAGAAGAGAACACATCAGGAAACTCTTTAACTATAAGCACATCCCCAACTTCAGGCAACCTTTTTGTAGTATCAAAAACACTGGCCAAATACCCCGAACAACCACGGTGCAATAGCCTCCTAGCTTTCACATACGAAATAATACGAATTCCCTTACCCAAAGAAGCTGCCCCAAAAGCAAACACAGGCACACTAGGGATAGAAAACGTAACCACTTTCTTAAAGCAATCAACAGAGGCATGATATTTACTTAACCAATCCATACCCAGAATAACATCAAAATCTTGCAATGGCAATATGACTAAATCAGCAAGTAAAACATGCTCACTAATATGCACATCACAATCACGTAACACTTTGTCAGCTATCAAACAATCTCCCATAGGAGTCGACACTTCTAGCACATAAGGCAAAGACTCAGAGGAAGAATGCAATAGAGATGCAAAAGACACAGAAACATATGAATGCGATGAGCCGGGGTCTATAAGTGCACGTGCTCTCAAACCTGACATAGAAATTATACCTCCTATTACGGTGGAAGCATCCGAAGCTTGTTGCTGATTGATTGCAAACACACGACCTTGAACTTTTAGTTTTCCTGAGGCATCCCATTTTTGACCCTGAGACGGTCCAACACTACTCCCCAATGGTTGACCCCTCGATCTAGTACAATCCCTTTGAAAATGGCCAAGTTGCCCATAATTCAAACGCTTTCCTTGTTTCTTCCAACACCGCTCCTCACTGTGCCCTTCCCTCTGACAATAATTACATACTCTCTTGCTTTGACCCCCGGAGAAATTACCTTGATTTCTAACACTCGGTTGCCCTTGTGGTTGTCCTCTAAATGGGGTTGAAGTTCCTTGTCCTCCACGATTATCATTAAGTTGTTGTTGTGGTCTACCTTATCTTCCCGCACCAGCCAATTCCACCTTCCTCTTGTGTTCTTCAATATCATGCTCCACTTGATAGGCTCGATCAACTGCATCTTGAAATTCTTGTAGTTTATGGGACACCAATTGAGTTCGGATCACAGTTTTTAATCCCTTCACAAATCTCATTGCCTTCCTCTCGTCTGTTGAAATTAAATGAGTGCAATACCTCGATAACTCCGTGAATTTAGCTGCATACTGAGCCACCGACATCGTATTTTGTTCCAAGCTAAGGAATTCCACTTATTTCCTGTCTTGATCCACCCTCGGAATGAAATGTTCTTTGAACTTTTTCAGAAAATTTGCCCAAGTATAAGGTACATGAGCGTCATCCCAACTGGCTTTCAATGTTCTCCACCAGTACTCCGCAGCTCCAATTAACTTGTAGGTAGCAAACCTGACTCGATCTTCTTCAGTACATCCCAAGACATCGAATATCTTTTCCATGGAATCGATCCATCTCTCTACCTTGGTTACATTCGGCTCCCCATCATAACCTGTTGGTTTCATCTTTAAAAACTGCTCAAGACCATACCTCGGAGGTGCATGTTCTCCTCCTTGCCTCTGATCATGTATAGTTTTCATAGCTTCCTCGAACATTCCTTGGAACATAGCTCGAGCTTCTTCCCTTACATTACCCTGGCCTGTAGTACCAGACTGTTCACCCTCATGTTCAGGCATTCTTACTGAGTACCTGCATAAAACACTCAACGTTACTTACTCCATACTCAACTACCCTCCTAGGTCACTTAGTCATTCTAGACCATCTACAACCTAGCTCTGATACCAACTGTCGCGCCCCGACCCGTGGTCCTACTTGGCCCCACGTCCGGGACACGCACGGAAGACGTCATAAAACAACTTAAAGAAAATTTTTCGAAATATACTTTCATAAAAAGTCTTATAACCAAACACATTTACTAAACTTGACTTCAAGTCAAACAAACCAAACTTTCACAACAAGTACTTAGCCACTCGGCTACAACTACTAACTTTACTTACTCATTTACAAACGCTTAACATCTACGAAAAGAGATGATACAACAACTAAGTCACGGGTACACTATCCCAAAAGGTGTTACATTTACATAATGTATCCTTTACATACACAACACTTCCCAAAATGTCTTACCCAAAGATCTCCTTCTCGATGTCCTCCCTGTGTGTGAACTATCCCCTGGGCTCCTTCTTATCTAAAATGGTAAACAAATAAAGGGTGAGAATAAATCTCAGTAAGTTACCAAAATGCAACTACATTACATGCTAATATGATAAACATAAAGGAACAATACCACAAATGATCATATAGCATATAGCACATAATATGAGAGGCTCCCTATCGCCAACCGTCCCATACCGGTTGGAAATAACGACCAACTCATCATACAACACATAAAGTGGAAATAAACACTCATACGTGGATACTGAGCCAAGGTTCTCGAACCAAAACAATAGCCATCTGAGAGGCATCAACTGAGTAACATCGAAGAGCTGAAACGGGTTCTGGAACCAAACAACAACAACAACAACAACAACCACAACGGGGAAAATGACACAAAGTCATAACCCAAAGTGCCCAACCTTTGGCCTATGAAAGGGGGTTAAAAATGGGAAACCAATGATAGGAGCCTTATAATGAACTTGGCTCGTGTGCCATTATAATCCCTATCATTGCCTGAACACACACAAAAGTACCAGCTGGACTTTACACAAAACGAAGTAAAGAATACTTGCTTAAACAACAAACGGGGTATGATTCCAAAGTAGGGAACCACACAAGCTCATCATAGAGAAGTAAACATGTTTTCATAATAGTGTGCACAATATTGACATTAAGTCATCACACAATTCATCCAAACAATCACATTAATTCAAACTTGATCACAAAAGACCAACTCTACCATAATGAACCAGTAATACTCTTTTTGGTACTAAACACCTACTGGATTTCCATACTATAAAAATAATAACCCAACTAGAAAACCAACCCATCGCGTAGTACTCGAGAAGAGCTTTCCAACGATAGTTTACATGACAAAAACGGAGTCCGGATGAAGAAGTTATGGCCTCCGGAAGATTTCACGTAAAAAAAATACAAGTGCAGAATTTGGCCTTTTACACGACTCGTGTAACAACTTCTACACAAGTCGTGTATCAGTACACGACTCGTGTAAAAATTCTCTCATTCAGCATTTTCCTCTACACGACTCGTGTAACCTTACACGAGTCGTGTAATCAAGCCTGGATCAACATTTTGGCTGTAAAATATATACTCCCTTCATCTCACCGACCCAAAAGTACTAATACTTATAACACACAACAATTGTAACTTCACCAAAGCTACAACTTCATCCTTAGACAACTCTAACACCAAACTAAAACCAATACTTGTACTACTCTTTCGTCCCAAAATTACAAGTATCAAGAAACTATTCAAAACATGATTTTTCAACACATATAGCATATATAACATATATATGAACATTTTAACATTTAAAAGGGGGATTAGTAACTTACCTATTTTCCGGAAAAGTATCGAGAAAATATAATTTGATCGGTTAGAAATGGCCTATTCAACACCCTGATCATTATTATATAATTAGATTTGAAAATTGAGTAGTAAATTAAAACAAATGAAAATAGCAAGAACAAAACTTTACCTTCTCTTTCTTTCTTCAACAATGGAGAAATTTTGGAAAAGTTGTAAAGAAATGGTGAGGTGAACGCAGGAGAGGGAGAGAAGAAGAGGTAAGTATGAAGATCTTACCCACTAGATTTTCAAATAAATCATTCAAGTTTCATTTTTCACACTTAACCCCTCTAGTTCTTAATTCACTTAAACTTCTTAACTACCAAATTGTTGGCCCATAAAATTCCACTTCACAACTTAACTTCCAAAACAAATATTACTACTAACACTTTAACTAACTCAAATAATCAAATAAGATGTATAAATTCATATAATATGATGCAACACATAAAATGCGCACATAATTTTAAATTAAAAATCTCAGGAATATAAAATAAATAAAGACGGATTTTGGGGTCGTTACACTCATAACGAGAGTAGTCGTCTATGAACGTAATAAAATATTATTGACTATTCCATGAAGGGGTAGTGAATGGCCCACAAATATCCGTATGAATTAGTTCTAAGACGCTTGATGCTCTCGAGGATACTTTTCTTTTAGTGTTTGTAAACTTTCCTTTAAGGCATTCAATGCAAAAGTCTTTTTCCGGAATATCATGTTTGTTTAAGATTCCCTCTGACACAAGCTTAACAATTCTTCTCTTGGAGATATGACCCAAACGCCTATGCCATAAGGTATAAGAATTTTCACTTGATAACTTCCGCTTTCTACTTTTGGTTTATTATTATGGGACTCATTTATTGTTTGAATAGTGTCAAGTAAATAAGGATTATCATTACTCGACAAAGTACTAGTACCAACAACCTTAGAATTAAAATAATGTTCACATTTATTATTTCCAAATGAACAAGAATAACTTTCCTTGTCCAATACTGTGATAGATATTAAATTCCACCTAAAGGACGGTACAATAAATGTATTATTTAATACAAAATAATAGCCAGTACTTAACAACAATCTAAAAGTCCTTATGCCTATTACTTCAACCGGATTCCCAGCTCCCATATAGATGTATTTCTCATCTTCACTGGGTCTTCGGTAATTCAGGCAACCCTGCATAGACATACTTATGTGAGTTGTTGCACCAGAATCTAACCACCATGTATATGCAGGAATTGAAACCAAAGTACAAACAAGACCAAATGATATACCTTTCTTAGCACGCCAAGCGTGATACTTAGGGCAGTCGAACTTCATGTGTGTGAGGTCCTTGCAAAAGAAGTATTTCTTAACTTTATGATCATCAGATGATCCCTTAGGCTTCTTATTACTTGCAACCGTAATTTCCTTCCCTCTTCTCTTTGTCCCATGAGAAGAGGTAGATGCTAAATGAGAACTTTCGGTTTTAAATTGCTTAACCTATCCTCCTCTTGTGTCACATGTGAAATTAATTCATTAATATTCCACTTGTCCTTTTGATAATTATAGGTCACCCCAAAGTGACCAAATTGAGGAGCAAGAGAGATGAAAACTAAATGCACGAGTAAATCTTCCGATATCTCTAACTTAAGTGCTTATAGCTTTGTCGATAGGTGAAGCATTTCCAAAATATACTCCCTTAAACTCCCGGTACCGTTGTACCTCATGGAAACAAGATTCCTCAAGGAAGCACTTGTTTCTGACTTATCAATTTTTACAAAGCGTTCCTCAAGGGTATCAAGGAATGTTTTAGCATCAACATCCTTGGAGACACTGTTCAAAAAAGTCTCCGGGACAACATTATTCATGATCATTAGGCTCACGCGGTTGGAGCATTTCCACTTCTCAACACTTAAGCGATCTTCTTGAGTGCTTTGATCAGTGAGAGGAAGAGGATGTTGGAAATTAGGCCCTAGGCTCTTGAGAAAGGCCTTATGTTACATCATGTTCTCATTTGTTATGGAGATAACAAACCTGGACTATTATATGTTTTACATGTTTATTATAATAATATCCGTCCCTAGTACTTATGAAGAACTTGTATAAGTTTAATTGATGATCATGTGTATGTGATACAAATTAAACTTATGGGTACTTGTTGGAGAACAAGTACTGGACTTGACCCACCTATGATATTTATGTCATGGTCAGATGTCATGATTAAATATCATATAGTTATATCATTTATCCTTAGACCTGAGATTATCATAGTCTTCCACATGATGAACATTATGTTTGACGTACTCAAACGCTACCCCTAACCGGGTGGTTATAAATGCTATGTTGGCATAATCGGATTCATATTGGGAAGAATGATAAGTCAAGATGGGATTTGTCTCTCTCTCAAGAGAGATATCTGCTTGACCTCTCGATGAGTGAGATTGATGATAGTGTATGGCCATACCCAAATGAATTGAAGTGTTCAATGTCATTTGCTCATATCAATCTACTCGGGATCGAGAAAGCATTGGACAACATAAGTTGACGTGGACCATGACTTATGTCCAATATGATATCGCGTGACAAAAGGATTGTGATATGTTCTATGAGGATGACGAACTTTGTTTAAGTTATATTAATTGGGTAGTCATGATAGCTTGTTAGAGTCCGTTCATGACTTATGGGTTTGACCCTTGTTTGACTCATTGCCAACTTAATATAATCCTATGGGGTCACACACAAAAGAACGAATTGATCAAAAGGCTAAAATTGGAAAAAGCTGAAAATCTGGCAGTTCGGCCCAAATGGCAGGACCGTGCCAAATGGCGCGGCCGTGCCATATCACAAGCTCGATCGTGCCATTATTGATTTCAGGCGGGTGCGGCTCGGCACAAGTGGCACGGCCGTGCCACTTTGTGAGCACGACCGTGCCAGAAGTCCTGTAGTCAGATTTAGCCTGTTTAATTGGGTGACGGGATTTAGGTCTTCTAGGTCATTGAGGGTTAATGAATAGGGACTATAAATACATCTTTTCATCAGCTATTAAACTAATGCAATCTAGTATGTTTGAGAAACATAATTCTTGATCCAAGAGTGTGAATCAAAGATCAAGAACGCACATAATTCCATATAGCATTTGAAGATTAGAAAAGTGTGTTTTCTAATGGGTCTAGCAATCCAGATCTAGAATCGTTCTAGATATTCGTTCGCGTGTGGATACACATAGAGGATGTTTTCTTTAACATCTCAAGTTCGTGTTCCTGTGATCGTGATCCGATGAACTTGAAGAACGAGGAGATCAAATCTAAAGCTTGAAGACTTGAAGATTTGAAGATCCAAAAATTTAAACGCTCTACAACGGTTAGTATTCTAAATATCTTGCTATTAATTTAATCATCATGAATGGATCTTGCTGCTTAGGGTTTTGTTGATTTTATATTGCTTTCTTCCGCTACGCATGTTGCCTCAAAACCCAACAGTGGTATCAGAGCCCCGTTCACGTATGGTTATTTTAATATTATCATGGTTGATATATGATTTGATTATATGATCTAGCATGATAGAATTTAGAATAAGGGATTTATGTGAATTATTTGGTGAAACAATTATATGTTTGATATAGTATGATTATGAACAAAGTTTTCAAGTTGCATGATTAATATGATTAATCTATTTATCGGATCATCAATATCTTTAATTGGATTATTGAATTGATGATTCTTGATCTTGAAGAACAAATTGTTTGTTCTTAGGGTTTGATGTTTATGATAATTTGATTATCATAAATAGTTGAATTCTTAAAGGATCAAGATTTGATAAATTGCGATCGTGCGGTTCGCGTGCAATACACGTTTTGTGCAGAATTTTCGTGCAGATTACGTGCAGCACACGTGCAGTCCAGAATTTTATGCAGAATTTTCGTGCAGTTCGCGTACAATGCACGTGAAATGCACGAATTCGTGCAGTTCGTGTGCAGTGTAGATTTTTGAATTAGTATTTTTCAGACTTAGAGATGCATAGTAGAATACGTATTGTTCATGGAATTGGATTCTATGAAGTAATGCATTCTTAATAGAGTTGGACTCTATGAAAGAATTCATTATTAATATATATATATATATATATATATATATATATATATATATTAAAGTTGGCCAAAAGAGCTATGGTATTGACATGTGGACAAACAATGAAAAAAGCTTGCATTTGGAGAAGCCACATCAACAACATACTAATAAATAAGTGACTTTTCAATTTTTTTTTCATTAGCTAATACTATTAGCTAATAATAATAGTTACTATAAATGGTAACTATAATAGTTAACTATTATAGTAACTATTACTATTATTAGTAATAGTTAACTATAATAGTTAGCCATTATAGTTAACTATTACTCTTATTAGTAATAGTTACTATTATAGTTAACTATATTAGTTAACTATTACTATTATTAGTAATAGCTATTATAATAGTTACCTTATGTAGTAACTAATAGTATTAGCTAATGATATTAAGAAAATAACAGTTAAATATTAATAATTACTCCCTCCGTCCCACTATAAGGTTCCTATTTTGACTTTACAAGAAGATTAAGAAAAATAAATGTTGTGAGTATGAAAAGTAAAGTAAGAGAAAGAAAGTAGGTAGTAAGTTTTTGTTGTGAGAATAACAAGTGGGTCCCAGTTTCCATTTTAGGTAATAAAGTAAAGTAAGAACTTTAAATTGAGACAAACTAAAAATGAAAGTAAGAACCTTAAATCGGACAGAGGGAGTATTTGTTATTGTAGTCAATATTTACAAGCAACTATTATAATTAATTATTAAACAAATTAAAAATTACTATTAATAGTTTTAGTTATCATAATAGTATTAGTTAAGCATTATTGATGGATGTGTTTTTACCCATCGAAATCATATACTTCTATGACTTATTAGATGCTCAACCTTGGGTGATTTGATGGTTTTTGAAGTGTTTATGAGTATAGAGAAGGAGCAAAAGAATGCATGGATTCATGTACATTAAAGTGCGAAAAAAAGGATAAAGAACGGACCAGAACATAAATATAAAGAGATTTTACCACTGATTAATCAATGCCATTGAATAGTACTCGAAAAGATCTTTCCAACGATAGTTTACACGTCCAAATCGAAGTTCGTATGAAGAAGTTATGGCCTCCAGAAGTTTGCGCGTAAAAGGTACAAGTCATCAAATCAAGGGTACAACACCAGATCTAAACCCAAGAAAAATCCAGCAACTCTATCTTCCATGCGGTCACTCCATGCGACCACATGCCCAGGGACCTTAGGGGAATTATCCAGGGACCTTTAAGGAATTATGCAAAATATGTTGGGCTTTTCAGGAATTTCCAAAATTCCAGGGACTTTTCTGAAATTTTTGGAGGACCTTTGGGGAATTTTCGAAGGGCTTTTATGGAAACTCAAAAATCCCAGGGGCTCCTTGGGAATTTCGGCCATCAGCACTTTATTTATCCTTTTTCAACAAGGAATCCTAGGGTTTTTCCTATTTTTACACCTCCTTAGCCCGAGTATAAATATAACACTCCATCCAATTTATTTTAGTGATACTTTGTACATACTTTTAGTCAAGATTCAAGGTTGTAATCAATATTTCATCAATTTAATCCCAGGTTTTGATGTTCTTTATTATTTTTCTTGTTCTTGATTTTATTCTTATTAGTAGCTAATTTCTTAGATTCATGAATTGGTAGTAACAATACTTGATCTCTATGCTATAGATTTAATTCTTCCATTCTTTCTTATTCTTGTTTATCAAAATATTCTTCATTCTAAATTCTTTAGTTTCAGTTATATGTTAAGATATAAATTGGCTTTAGAATTTCTGGGTATCTATTGTTACTGTGACGCAAAAAGAGATGCCCGCTAAGTTGAAAACCCGAAAGGGTGGCCTAGGCAAAAGAAAGGGTGCGTCGTGAAAAAGGGATGGGTTCCTAACCTCACTTCAAAGGACAAAGGACATGGGGCTACCTCCGCATCAACGACGGCAAGACATGGGGCTACCCCGACACCGACAAAGACATGGGGCTACCCCGTCATCAGCGACAAAGATGACATTGGGGATATCCCCATAAACAGTGACAAGCAGATTTCTTACTAACGGTTAATTCTCAACGAATGGACCAAATCCAAAGGACTTTATGCATAACAAACCTCGCGGTTAAGCTAAAATCAAAAATTTGACTAACATGCTTCGTTAAAAGATTTGCCTTTAGAAGTAAGCATTTCCAAATTTGGCCATTTGGCATCATTTATCAAAAATAATGTTTCAAGCAAAATGCTTTTGACCTCTTCTTAAAATGATTTTTCAAAAGTCTTGCGCCTTAAAGGTCGCCCCTAGGCTCTTCCCCGGTGTCAAGAAAATATGTCAACCGTCCCGTAGAGTAGTGTTGACCCAAACCAAACCTTGACTTAGAATAGTCATTATAGGTTGACACCTTCGTCCCCTGAGTGACCCTTTAGATTAAAACCTTGACTCAGAATAGTCATTATAGGCTAGAGCCTTTGTCCCGGCAGTCCTTAGAGGGACGTAAGACTAGTTTTCCCATCAATCTCCCCAAAGACAGAGTTGACCCCGGTCAAGCTTAGACTTAGAATAGTCGTTATAGGCTAGAGCCTTTGTCCCGGCAATCCTTAGAGGGACGTAAGACCAGTTTTCCCGTCAATCTACCCAAAGACGGAGTTGACCCAGGTCAAGCTTAGACTTAGAATAGTCGTTATAGGCTAGAACCTTTGTCCCGGCAGTCCTTAGAGGGACGTAAGACCAGTTTTCCCGTCAATCTCTCCAAAGATGGAGTTGACCCCGGTCAAGCTATGACTTAGTATAGTCGTTATAGGCTTAGAGCCTTTGTCCCGGCAGTTCTTAGAGGGACGTAAGACCAGTTTTCCCGTCAATCTCCCCAAAGACGGAGTTGACACCGGTCAAGATTAAACTTAGAATAGTCGTTATAGGCTAGAGCCTTTGTCCCGGCAGTCCTTAGAGGGACGTAAGACCAGTTTTCCCGTCAATCTCCCCAAAGACGGAGTTGACCCCGGTCAAGCTTAGACTTAGAATAGTCGTTATAGGTTAGAGCCTTTGTCCCGGCAGTCCTTAGAGGGACGTAAGACCAGTTTTTCCCATCAATCTCTCCAAATATGGAGTTGACCCCGGTCAAGCTATGACTTAGAATAGTCGTTATAGGCTAGAGCCTTTGTCCCGGCAGTCCTTAGAGGGACGTAAGACCAGTTTTCCCGTCAATCTCCCCAAAGACGGAGTTGACCCCGGTCAAGCTTAGACTTAGAATAGTCGTTATAGGCTAGAGCCTTTGTCCCAGCAGTTCTTAGAGGGACGTAAGACCAGTTTTTCCGTCAATCTCCCCGAAGATGGAGTTGACCCCGGTTTAGCTTGGACTTAGAATAGTCACCATAGGCCGTCCCCGACGTAAGCCCAGTAAAAATCTGTCCCGTGTAAGTCAACCCTCTCCTATAGAGTCAAGTTGACCATATCCCCAGCAAGTCAACCCTCTCCCATAGAGCCAAGTTAACCATGTCTCGCCTCTGACCCCTAGAGTCATGCCTCCTTGCGGATCTAAGTAACCCCACGTACCTCCGAACTACGTTAGGCTTGATTCCCCGCGAATGGGATACGTAGGAATCCTATACCACTAGGTACAGTCATGCAACCAAAATCGGTTAAAGCCGTCGTCCCGTCAGATTGGGATGCTTATTTCTATCGACAACCCCGCTCCTTCGAAGCGACGTTGCCGAGGGGCTCTGTAAGTACCCCAATCTGAAACCGACCTATCTTAGAGGTAGCCTTAGCACCGTTTCAGGGATAAGCTAATAGGCTAGGACCTCCCTAGGATAAGCTATAAATTCCAGGACTACTCTGGTATAAAATTGGAAAAATCCAGAAGCTCGCCAGGCTGAGCCGTACGGATGCTTTGGGTACTAGAGGGGCCTAGCCGTACGGCTGGTTTGGGCACCATCATTCCCTATAAATAGAACCCCTTGCTGATCATTCCAAGAGGGGGGAGAAACATTAGAACTAAGGCTACTCTGTCGAATTCACCTCAGAATAGTGTGAGTAAGAGTGAACAAAGAGTGAAAGAGAGAAAGGAAGATTGGCCTAAACCAAGATAGGTAAAGCCACCTTCTCCCCCTCTCTTCTATTCATCTAAGCACTCAATTCATCTTTGATCTTGTCATTTATTGTTGATCTTTACATTTTTGCAAGTCTTGTCTATTCAAGCAATATACATATATCTATTATTATTTATATTTCCTAGTCCAAGCCATGAGATGATCAAAGGTGCCCTCCATACTTTGTGTGGAAGAGGTTCAAACCTAGTTTGATCATGGCTTGTTGATTGTTCATTTACATTCTTGTCATGGATGATGCTCTTGTTGTTCATTTTGCTCATTTTAAGCTATGATGATCATGTTGAGGATAAAGTCTCAATCTTTATCCTCATCACCTTGATCTAGCCCAAAATTCCCAAGTTTGGGTAATAAAGATCCAATCTTTATGGTTTGTTCTTTTCCCTAAAGGATTAATCTTGCTTAGAAGAGCCATTTTGATGGTAAAGTTTCAATCTTTACTCATCAAATGGCCACTATGGCTCAAAAGGGCATATTGGCCACCTTTTTCATGTTTCTCCCATGATTACCTTTGATCATGCCCAAACTCTTGTTTTTGGAGGTTCTTTGATGATCAAAGTTCTTTGATGATCAAATAGCATAGGAATGGGTTGTTAATGTTGTTTTGTGTTGGAATAACAAACTGGAATCAGAACAGTTTGGTCCAGTTCAAGCAGAATGCTCTGTTTCTGCCTGGAACTGGACTGTTGCTTGAACAAACTGTAAAATCCCAGTAGTGGTCTCCCCATCCGTACGGCTACTTTGTCTGTATGGGGAGATTGGCCATTTTGCCCTTCTGTCTTCTGTTTTCTTGTCAAACAAACCCTTTCCAGTTGAAAAGATGAATAAAAAGTTAAAATAAAGATTTTTCGTTAAAACACACACACACACACATGCACTTTTGTTAACTAACAAGGGAGACTCGGCTTTGTCCGAGGCAACTTGGGAGGACGTAAAAACTCTTCCAAGTTGTAACCTGATCTCCGAACCTTTGAACTCAAACCTTTGTCATTTTGTTGGGTTTAAAATTAACAAAATGTGGCGACTCCGTTAAATTGGTCCGGTTCCTGTGTTTGGTATTTCGCCCTTGAAACGTGCTCTTTTTTTTTTGGGGCGGGATCCCTACACCAGGAATTCCAAAAAGCTTAATCGGGCGATGGGGCGCGCGCTCCCTTTTAGGGAGGGCATGCGCACCCTCTAGTGCACTCAAAACCAACATTCTGATCAAAGGGGGCGCGCGCTCCCTTTTAGGGAGGGCGTGCGCACCCTCTTCTTTTACAGCTTGTCCGTTTTACGTTCTATCTTCCGGAGGCCATAACTTCTTGATCCGGACTCCGTTTTGGACGTGTAAACTATCGTTGAAAATATATTTTTGAGTTCTACACGATGAATTGTTTTATTCAACTTGAATTTGTTGTTGTTGGTGCCCTAGGCAAATTTGTTAAACGTATAAGTTATCATTTTATTCATAATGATAAAGAGATAATAAGATTATTATTGTTGCTCATGTTTTCTTATAATAATCTTCGTCCCTAGAGCTTGTTAGGCACTAGTATAAAGGATAAATGATCATGGGATGATCATGTTAGATTTATAGGTACTTATTTGGAACAAGGTACAGGACATGACCCGCTGTATGAGATTTATGTCATGGTCTATGTCATATATAAATCTCATATTAGTTATGTCATTTGAATCCTTAGACATGAAGTTATTATAGTCTTCCACTTGATGAATATTGCGTTTTACATATTCAAACGCTGCCTTAACACGGTAGTTATAAAGGGTATGATTGGCATAATCGGATTCATGTAGGGAAGAATAATAAGCTAAATGGATTTGTCCCTCTTCGGAGAGATGCCAAGCTTGGGCCCCTCGAAGGAATGATGTTGGTGACATGTTTGGCCAAACTCAAATGGATTGATTGGATCAATATCATTTGGATTATCAACATATTCAGAATCGAGAAAGTATTGAACAATACAAGTTGACTTATTGACCATGACTTGTGTTCAATGACATCGTGGACAAAGGGATTATGACATGTTCTAAAGGAATGCGAACTTGTATCTAGTTATACTATTTGGGTAGGTATGACGGTTTGCTAGAACCTAATCATATCTTATGGTTTCATATTTGAACCCATTGCCAACTTAGTATAATCCTAGAGGGTCACACACAATAGAACGAATCTTAAATAAGGACTATATTAGAATATTAAGTCGAAGGACTTTGGAGGAATTTAGAAATTAGGGAAATCTGGGGCAGGTGTGCGACCGCACAAAAGGGTTTGGGCGGCCGCACAGCTTGGCTCAAAAAGTACCAGAACCTTCCAGATAGATGTGCGGCCGCACAGGTTGTTTTGGGCGGTCGCACACCATGTCGGGACTGGTTTCCTGATTTGATTTGGAACAAGTTTCCTATTTGGAATAGGTCTAACTTGTATATAAACAGCAAAATTCGGCCAGAATCAACGCTAATGCTTTTGTGCAAATCTCAAAGAGTTTGAGAGAGATTTTATTTTGTTCTAAGACATCCTAGATTGAAGAACAAAATAATACACAAATAAAATTCCATATAGTTCATATTAATTGTGAAAAGGTGTTTCACAATTTGGTCTAGCAACCAAGATCAAGTGTTCTTGATATTCGTTCGTGGTGTGGATACCGCTAGAGGGTGAAACTTATCATCTTCGAAGTTCGTAATTCTTGCTATGATCGTGATCAAGTTTTTCAAGTCTCTATTGAATTCAAGGTTTCAAAATCAAAGGCATCAAGGGTTAGTATTCTAGTATTCATTATGTTGTATTTGACTTAATCATATGAATGGATCACACATGAGCCAAGTTCACAATAAGGTTTTGGGTTTGGGTTTTGGGTTTGGGTTTGGGTTTTGGGTTTGGGTTTGGGTTTGGGTTTGGGTTTGGGTTTCATAAAATTTTAAATGCTTAATTCCGCTGCACATGTTACTACGAAACCCAACAGAATTAAGGTTCAAATCATAACTAGGTTCTGGTTATTACCCTATGATACTCCGATAGGTGTTTTATCACACAAGACCTTTGGACCACAAGCTCCTTGCATGCCTCAAATGTATATTCCTGCAAGCAACCAAGGTTATGGGTATTCCTACACCCATGAAATTCCACAGAATCCTCATGTTGGACCTCAGTCGGGTACGTTGTTGGGAAAAAGAAGGCAAATGGAAGCTAAGTTTGAAAGGACACTCGATGGGCACCCTTTTGCATTGAGTAGCGGTGATTCTCATCCCCACCACACTCCGGTCAACAATGAAACAAAAGCCAAGGGCCGAGCCAATCTCCATTTCACAAAGTTTGAGGATTTCGGAATGCCCATAAGCAAAGTATTTGAAGGATTGGTCAAACAAGGCCTCATGTGGCCCCTCGAAGATTTTCGGCCAAAGAATCTTGGAAAACGTCGAGACAAGACCCAAAGGTGTGCCTTTCACAACTACCACGGCCATGATACCAATGATTGCACCGCCATAAAGACGCATCATCTCGAAACTAATTGAGAAGGGGAAGCTTGGACGCCCCCACACCCCCGACACAGCCAATGACCCGAGCGTCAACATGCTCAAATCTGTGACTTCCCCGATGATCGATAAATGGAGTGGTGTCTGCCCCAAGGAAAAAGAGCCCATGGTTGACAGAGTTGTCAATCCCAAAGTGGGAGAGCCTGTTTTGGAAAAAATTGACAAAATCAGTGTCCCAAATGGTGGTTCCTAAAATCAGCAAAGCCGAAACGACGGAAGGCGTTTGGAAAAGATCAGTGGCATAGAAAATGTCTGAAGGGCCGAATGCCCCGGGTTGGGAAATGAATGGTGTTGCGGTTGCCACAGCAAACGACGGAGTTCCGAGACCTCTCTTATCAACCTCCCCTTAGAAGGAGTCTGTTTTCATCCTTAGGAAGAGCCAGATGCTTTTAGGGCGTATGATAAGTCTTTAGGAAAAGTCGGTTAAGATGTCTGTTAGGTTTGGTTAAGTCTTGACTCCCCGGTTGATGCCATGTGGTGACCATTTGGGTCCATTATCAGTTCTCTTAATAAGATTATTATTGCCATTTTTGCCTTGTCAAAAGCTTACAAAAAAAATGTGTGTGAGTCTTTCACTCAAAACAAAGGTGTGTCTTCCAAAAAAAAAAAATAAAAAAATAAAAATAAAAAAAATAGAGATCAAGTTTTCTTAAATAAAAGATCAATTTTTTCCTAAAAAGCTAATCCGATAATGAAGCATTTTTCTCAAATCATGGTTATAATTTCAACCTTGAGGTTTAATATGCTAAAAGTCCTTCGCGGTTCTGTCCACTGGAAGCATTGACCAAGGAGCCCACATCCGAATTGGCGTTCGAAACAACCGTCCACATGAGCAATGAGATCAAACAATTGGGACACCGTCTACAAGAAGAAGCCCAAGCTTCGGAAGGCCAAAGGCGGTTACATCACAGGGAAATCCATACTCTCGCCGAATGCAATGCACGGAGATTACGCACCTTGAAAGGGAATCACCAAAGGCTTGGCCAACAGGCAAGCTCCCAACTCGCCCCTCATGAGTAGACGACCCCGGAAATTGCAACGCCAAGCCAAGTGGAGGCCTCGCAACATCTTTCCGACGACATGGAACCCGAGTTCCCCGTGGAAGACATGGAATATGCCGCCGACAACCCCTCCAACAACTGTGGAAGAAAATGGATCATCATGCTTCATGGGAACCCATCCTTAAAAAAAAAAAATGTGAGTCTTCCAGCCTCGTAGGTTCTAGAAAGAAAAAAAAGAGTCCATTCTGGACCGTGTCTTTTTATTTTTACAGAGTTCCGCACTTGGACATGTATGTACAAAGTTATTTAAATAAAGAGTCATTTTCCTTCTCTTCTTTCTAGACTTGAGACATTATTTGCAATATATGTTTACTCTTGAAATTGCCTTGCTTGTTATTATCAATTGATTGCTACGTCCCCAAAATGACGAATTGACTTCTAAGCATACTAGTCAATGACGACTCATTAAGGATGAATGGACCAACACAAATGAAAAGTGCCAAATGCAAACAATTAATCTTGATATGAATAAATGTTGTGATCAATTGGCATGAAGAAACCATCAATGGTAAATCTTCCCTCATACATTACCCCGATACACAACCCGATACACCTTTCCTATACAAATCCTTGATGCGCATCAAAGGCATCCCGAGACAATGAAAAGGCG